>OX155971.1:6893279-6991305 GCA_944548615.1 Micropterix aruncella | reverse complement strand
CTCTTATTCTTTCTGAATTGACTACAAAATGATACCTATCCATTATTGAGAGAACGTTTGCTAGTTTCTTTGTGAAGTGAATACTTTGGTTTGATTATACTCATACATTTGTTAACAAAATCACGCTGTCTTTCCAGGTTTCCAATATTCCAAAACTGGTCAAATATTTTTTTTCGGTTTCCATGGAGATATTTTGTGAACATTTCAACCGACATGTTTCGTTGCAGCCTGCTCTCATTTTCCTTTCAGGTATAGACTTTCCAGTGACCGTCTTATAACGCTTACCTGTATTACGAAGTTTTTTTTTATTATTAGCCTTCCATTGATCAGGTTTTCTAGGTCTCTTTTTGGTTAATGGCAACTCATTATCACTCTCAGAACTAGACGAAATAATAATATTTGGCTTTCTTTTCAAACCAGGCAGTGTAGAAATTCGAAACTCTTCATTCAGAGCATCCGGCGAAAGTGGTATACTGTTGATCGAATCATCTTCTGCTTGATTAGTCAAAATATTGAGGCAATTTCTATTGTTTAGTGCTTCGTTGGAATGTTCAGTATCTGTGAAAAAGATTAAATAATTAATTTAAATAATTGCAGGACTAATCCGCCCAGAAGTTGTAACTGCAGTAAACAATAATTTTTATTATTTAAGCTTACAACTTTGTCTGAAAATTGTTTTACATACCATTTGAGATATTCCGCATATTATTTTTCGAAATCGCAGGACTAATCTGACCATAACTCGTAACTTCGATAACGGCATCCACTGTAGTATAATTTGTATTATTGAAAAATTCAGCGTTGCCTGGAAAGAAAAGAAAAATGTTATGAGTTTAAATATTTTTGAGTGATGGTACTTTAGTCGTTATTTTTAAAAACTAAAATTATTTTTAAAAACTAACAGCCGTTTAACTTCACCTTAATATTTTCAAGTATCCAAAAATAGTTAAATAAATTTAAAGTATAGCTTACTTGTCCCAGTGTCATCAGTCGAAATAATTTGAATGTTCATTGGAATTTCGCACAACAATCCAGGTTCGGAATTCGTTGGATCATTTGCATTTTGTGTCCACAACAACAGTCCAGGTTCTAACTGTGTCCGCTCATCTTCAGAATTTTTTAGAGCGCTCAGCTGTATTGGAGGCTCCAAATTGATAGGTGAATGTTCCTCCGGCGCCATAGAAATAATTTGAATGTTCATTGGAGTTTCGCACAACAATGGAGGCTCGGAATTCGTTGGATCATTTGCATTTTGTGTCCACAACAACAGTCCAGGTTCTAACTGTGTCCGCTCATCTTCAGAAATTTTTGGAACGCTCAGCTGTGTTGGAGGCTCCGAATTGATAGGTGAATGTTCCTCCGGCGCCTTAGAAATAATTTGAATGTTCATTAGAGGAGCTTCGCACAACAATGCAGGCTCGGAATTCGTCGGATCATTCGTATTTTGTGTCCACAACAACAGTCCAGGTTCTGGCTGTGTCCGCCCATCTTCAGAAATTTTTGGAGCGCTCAGCCGTGTTGGAGGGGCCAGAGTGATTGGTGAATGTTCCGCCGGTGGCATCATACAAAATGAAGCACCTGAAATAATTATACAAAGTTTCAAGTTCATAGCGTGAATAGTTCACGAGATAAGATCCAGTTCCAAACTGACGGACAGACACCTGGCTGATTTTCTTACATGCCAGCATACGGTGCTACGGAATCCTAAACATTATCAATATAACTTAATACTTATGTTGAATGGATTTGCACTATAAATCTTCCTAATATTGCACAATAATCGAACAAAGAAAACATCGTTGATCGATACAATCGATCAATACAAAAAAATTTGGTTACGATAAATACCTATGTAATTGAGGTTATGTGAGTGAAACTTACCCTTCTTATAATCACTTGGATAATCCATCTTGCCTTGAGCCATCTCCACCATAACCTCCGTTCTCGTCTTCGATCTTCTCATAGCTGATGTTTAGCAATTCTACAAAAATCCACGACATTCACAAAAATCTATCACCATTCACGAGAATAACCTCAAAGCTCATGTCCAGTTTAGAGATGCTTAGTTTATAATCAACCACACAAACAACAATTCCTAATTTTAGTAAAGTCTTATCTCTTTCTAAATCAATATTGAAAGACAGAGAGGTGTCTTCCATTGAGCACAGGTGTCAGCAATAAAGTGGCTTTTGTTTAGACTGACAAGTACCGAGAAAAAACGTGTGACCTTGCCTGTGGCTCAGTTCAGTACCAGTACATTTCGAAATATTCCAATTCATCTTTTAAAGTTGAATGTTGTAGGGGAACATTTCTGAATGTTCCAATACAGTAATATTTTTATGTTAGCAATGCATTCAGTTATTTATCCGAACAAGCAAATTAGAGGATGTTGGAGTGGCGACTTGACTTGTCCCGATACTGTTTTAGATGAAGAAAAATATAACGAAAAATTTGGCATTCATAACTCAAAACCGCCTTTTTTTGAAATGTTCCAGTACTGTTCTACACCATCGATATATATATATATATATATATATATATATATATACATATATAGCTCCTACCTACACTCCCAATCAGTGATAATTTACGCGCCGGCCGAAACAGACGTGCTCCTGTTTTGAGTGTTCTGGTTTATCGTGGTGTGATTTTATATATCGCGTTCGTGAGCTGGCCAGCTGAAGATTTGGAGACATTCGGATTGAAATTACAACAAGGAATCGAGCAAAAAATAGAAAGGTGCGTAAACTTTGATTCCTTCTCCTCTCCACAATGATGCCTATAATACCCAAAAAATAACCAACCTTCCTTACAGTCCACTCTCCATATTATTAAACTTAAACCCAACAATTATGAACTAAAACATATCTGCTTAAATACGAATAACATTTCATAAGAATTCGGCCGACTACGAACTGCGCCATTGAATACTTAAGTTGATATCTTGACTGACAAAACCAAACAACCAAAACAAAACAATTTGTTTTCCATTCGAAGTGTCGCAGCAAAAACTACAGAACCATAACCACTGACAAATTTCAGCAATAAGAACGCGGTGATATCAATCTCGACATGCGAGGAACTGTCAACGACGATGATGGGCGTTTTGTTATCGGAAAGGCTGAAAGGAATCACGCGATACCGGTTACGACGGCGCGCTGAGTATTCTATTCATTGAATATGGCTCGATCATTGTTTGTGTCAATATTTGTTAAATTGATGATAAACTACATAAACTTTTAAAATTTTACTAGTATCAAATCAAGTCAAATATGTTACCGTTCGAATCGCTGCTTGAAATAGGATTTCGCGGCCGGCACGTTTGTTTCAAATCGCTTGGTTCAATAATGGTGCGGCCGGCAGCACCCTGTGCTGATTTCTATTTAATTACCCAGTTAATAATTTTTGGTTCACAGTTTTCAAAACAAAAATCCGTTGGGTCACTCCAAGACTTCTCCGGCAAGTATTTAACCCTTCAGGCCTCGGCCCCTCAGCCGATTGATAAGTTGCTGTCCCAAATTTTTTTAGTAAAAAAAAGGAAAAAAAATGAATTACGACACTGTTACACCAAAACATTAATTACTGCCAAACCACTGTACCCATAATTAAAATGAAACATATTAACATAATAAAACATAATAAATTTAAACAAATTAAATTAAAGTAATATTAAAACGGGGCCGTCACGCTGAATCGTGTTGTGGCCGATATCGGCCAATCGGGGCCTGAGGGGTTAAGGAATGATTTCACCAGAGCATTTATTTCATTATTAAAATAGATGAGCGCCCTATCTCTGCCGGCTGTCGAACCCGGCTGGGTCCCATTGCGACGCCTCATGTGGCACGGATCGTTTCTCGGCTAGCCTTTCAATGCGATGCATTCTCACTATCCGCGCTTGACGCCGAGTATCCCTTTAAATTAGGTCAACCTATTTACCAGATAACACACTCAAAATCCTTCCATAAGTCCGTGGCTACTAGCCAGGAAAGTCTTGGGGTGATAGAGCCGATTTTTTTACTTTGATGTAAAATAAAATGTATCAACAACAACAAGTATTTTTAACCGACTTCCAAAAAAAAAAGGAGGCTGAGTAATGACTGAGTAATGATTGAGTAGTACTGACGCTACGCGTCTTATTATTAAGCAGTCTGGCAACTTATTTCGAGTTCTTATTGCATCCACTGTCGACCGATGATTTTTTTGCATTTCCAAAACACTTTGAGGGTTTTTATTAAAATCAAGCCTTTCCAGGTGCGAGTCTGGCCTGCTTAATCTACCCTGGCATTATATGGGTAACATACTATCTGATCTGAAAATAGCAGCTTTTCCAAAACTCTTGCTCTTTTTCGTCGCTGGCTCTTGGACTAATACATCTACAAACGAATACTCGTTTAACGATTTCTCTCCCTCCTCTGTCAAGCCGTCATTAAATAGTGAATTAACCCTCGCATCAACCACCTTTTCAATCTATTCATCGCGCAACCACAGCTCACGGGGTTTTCACGATTCAATCATAATCGCTTTGGGAGCGGTCGCAATGCCTGAACGCACCCATTGTGGGGGGAAATCTAATTTTAGGCATACAGAGCGCTATTCATGTTGGGGTCGTGTGGGTCTCGGTAGAGTTATGCACGCGAAGCTTTGCGATGAGTGTAGTGACCACAGACCGCAGAAAGTAATAATACAAATGTTATATTTGTAAGGGGAGGAGCCTGGTTTAGAAGGCCAAAAAAACATGTTTTTCATCAAATTTTTTTTATGACCGCGGAAATCTAATAACGGCTTTGTTTCCTATAGAGAGGGGTGGTTGTTAACGGTATGGAAACCGCTCTTGAAACGACCAATCGGCTACCCGAGAAATCACACTCAAATCACAATCTGCCAATCTATTCTCCTCCCTCTCCTTGATTATTCAGATGTTGCCTTTCTCGACATCAAGGAAGATCTAGCCACCAGGGTAGAAAGACTGCAAAATGTCTGCATTCGATTCATTTATGACCTAAGTGACGATATTACGGAGTACAGAAGGAGACTTCACTGGCTGACGACCCGAGAAAGAAGAGATACGAGAGTCCTAGGTTTGCTCTTCAGAATCCTGAAGGGGGCCGCTCCGAAATATCTTATAAGTAGGTTCAAACCTCTATCTTCTCAGGGGCGCCCTCTGAGATCTGAAGACAACCTACTGCTCTCGATCCCTAGTCACAGTAGTGATTTCTTCTCGCACTCTTTCTCTATACGTGGAGCCCATCTCTAGGATGCTTTACCCACGCGTATAAGGATAGCATCTAGTTTGTTTTGCTTCAAACGCAGGCTCAAAGAACACTTGAACCCACGCTCATAAACTTTTCCTTATTTTTCCCTATTTTTTCCTCCATATTGCGTCCCCTGCATCATTATAGGTTTATTGTTTGTTTTTTCTTAAATTTATTGTTTGGTTTTCCTGCTGAATTTAAATGATTAAGATTTAATTTATTAGTTTATTTTTACCGCATAACATGTTATTCCACTAGGTTAAGGTTAGCTGTAAGATATTGCTTTTAGGCAATAAACTCGCCTTTTTGTTAAAGCAAATAAAGCAAAGAACGCCGTGGTCCGCGATAGATTCGGTAGCCATCCAATCACCGCTACATAAGGGAGAGGACCGCGCAAGCGAGCTGGAACTCATAACCAGTCGGGAGACCGGAGAAATCTTGCCGAAGCTGGAAGTAAGGGCGCGAAGTCGGCCCACAATTTGCACACTGGTGTCCCGCGGTAAGGTGTTGGCTTCTTACGGACGAGTGGTGTAACTAGACTGTAGACTGTTTCATCCCAAAGTCTTCTATGCTCACCTCACAGGAGATGAACGATCAATATCGTTCAAACTTCCCGAGGTGACGGGTCCGCCCGTTGTAGTTGACACTTCCGAGTGTTTGTTACGACCGGCAGCTAACGACCTGTGCAGCTTGGGCCATATGACCTGCTCGTTATCTTTAGTCGGCTGAACTCACGGTTCAACCCCCAGCCGGTAGCTTCCTTACAAAGGGTCAAACCTGGTAAGGAATCTGTTTACCCTGTCATGTTAGGTGGATCAGATCTACTGGGGAACGAGCTTCGGGCGCTCCCAGGCGGTTTGCGCATCGTGCGGCGACAGCCAATAGACTGTGCACTCCGGCTGATAACCGGCGGGGTTGGGAAACGGTCTTATACGTTTCCTTACTCTCCCGCTTCTTAGGAAGGATATATACAGTCAGGTTGTTGGCCTGACTGTATATATCTTTGAAACGATACGTTGGCTACCCGTTCCCGAGTGACCTTGATCGGCAAAGGACACCTTGGTCCGCGAGAAATTCAAATTGATGTCCCGTATACGTCAGGTAGAGGCCACGTAAGCATTTTCGTATCTGTGACCAGACTGGAGGACGGAGAAATCGAATAAAATTAGAATTCGTTGATACCATACAACTATGTCTTCATAAGATGTATTTTACCGTTTCTACAGATAATTCAAATATTTCCGGGTAGTTTATTATAAAATACTACTCCAACGTGGTTTAGATCCCTTTTAAATAATTCCAAAGACGAACAAGGTAGTATTAGATTACGCCTACCTCTGGTAAAATGAGAGTGAATTTCCTTTTGAGTCTTCAAATTACCTATATTTACCCAAGGGATAGAAGTGCTAGAATGGCCTAAGTTAAGAAATTCTAGATTCTAATTTGAACAATTAAACTAATCGTTTTAAAAATATGATTTTTATACAAGCGCTCGAATACCATAGCTAAGCCACTATTTAAAGCATGTAATGCATAATTTGCGACTTGCGAGCGAATGCCCTTAAATACGCTATTAATTTCCGTATATTGCGAGAGTTGTAATATTTCATTGGAAGCATTCTGGGCTGACGTTGGCCGAAATATGCATTTAATTTAATGCATTTTATGGTCGGTCTTTTTGTGTGATTTATGTACTGTGGTGATATCGCTATATGAGCCATTTGATATTTATTACTACTACTCTCGTTATATTTTTGGTCATTTTCTATAAAAAAAAATAGGACGAATTTCGGCTATGGTATACCATTTTTAAAAAAAACAGATATGGTCGTTCCCAGGTATCATGTCACTCTAAGAGTTTTACTATCTAAGACCAATCGTAAGCTTCTGAATATATAAGGGGCCAACCACATAGTACGTAATTACTGAGGGGGAGGGGGAGGTTGGAGCTGAGGCTTATGCTTGATTACGTGGGGGGAGAGGGGGTGGTAGAGGGTACTCGTCCTTATTACGTAATCAACTTTGGTCACCGCATCGTATTTTTTTAGTCTAAACCTGCACGGAAACATCGCAGTGCCACGCCGAGGATACCCCTCCCCCCGCGCGCGCGATGTGCGTAGATACTCCACGCGCTTGTCTGCGATTGAGTCGCCCGGGCCTGTTCCTGGGGGCGCTGCGGTCTGAAGATTGAGATTTGTAAAATAAACCAAATAGTTTGAGATTTTGTAATTACTTTAAATTTATAAAGTACATTTTTAAAAGCACTTTCCAAACGCTGGGTTCACGATGGGGTCAGGCCGCTGATTACGTCTGTTGACATTGGGAGGGGGGGGGGGGGTACGACAATTCCAAAAAAGTGATTAAGTAATATGTGGATGGCCCCAAAGTTATTTTACGATTTTGACTAGATGGCGATTTGATAAGTTTATACCATACTAGAAATTCATCTACGTCCACGCCTAGATATTTAACTTTGTTAACTTATTTGATCGTCCGGCACTGGGAGGCACCAGCTGAGTAGTTGGAAGTTTGATACATCTATCAAACTAAAGGAAATGTTTCCAAACATCGGCGCCTGTGCAATCGAGGACTTTCGCGGTAGTTTGACACTATAAATAAGACAAAAGCGGGTAGTTTATAGCACCCGATGCTTCAACGATGTTACAACCGCCGGTTGTCTAGAGCAGTGTTCCGCAAACTTTTTGTGTTCAAGGTACACCTATCAAATCAAAAAATTTTAGAGGTACACCAAAGAAAAAAGCAATGTTTATTTAATATTTATTTATTACTAAAACCAATATACCTAATATGAAAAGATGTTTAGTGAGAAATGTGAGCGAGTTTAACAGAGCACAGGCGATCAAAATTTGGAGCAATCGTTGATAAGGCTGCTCTCATTTCTTCATTAATCGTCCTCAGGCGCTCTCTTTTTTTCGATTTAATAGTAGTGAGAGTTGAAAATCCCAATTCGCATAAGTATGTTGTTTCAAATGGTAATAGATTTGCAACAGCACGCTTTGAAAGCAGTGGATACTCATTTTTTATATGCAACAAAAAATGTGCTACCTTTACTTCGGAAAATTTTAGTTTTAATGTCCGAATGCGACGCTACGCCCATTCTATCGGGCGCGTCAACGACGACTGAGGACTAGGGACTGGATGAAATGACACGAGTAAATACAAGTACTTACCCGATACGCATGCGTGCTGCGTTCGGCGATAGCTTGTCAGCCAGGGGTCTAGCACAATTTAAATTATTTTTATTTAAATTAGTATTACACAATATTTATTACACAATTTTCCGCGGCACACCAACTGATGACCACGGTATACCAGTGTGCCGCGGCACACGCTTTGCGGAACACTGGTCTAGAGTAGACTGAAGAGCACCTCCGATTCCGCCGTGCACACAACACTCAATTGACTCTATTGCTCGATCGGAAAATAGTTCATGTGACTGAGACAGATCAGTGCGTTAGAGCGGATTGTAAAATGAACGTTCGTATCTTTCCCCGCAGAAAAACTACCAGCCGAACATAAAACCATCTGAACTAGCTTAAAAATATTTCATACGGTATTAGATTATTAATAAATTAGCTGACCCGTGCCCACTTCGTTGGGCAATAAAACTTTTTACTTGTGATGAAATTATAAGTGTGGTTTGGTTAGTACTGAGTGCTATGATTTATTTCCTGACTGCCAAAAAAAGGGTTATATTTTTACTGGACCTATATGTATGTATTTGCATTCAAATTCGACTATATTACCGTTATTTTACTCCCTACAAAATTTAAACAGCTGGAGGACATACAATTAAAAAAAAACATCAAGGAGATGCTGATGGCCAACCTTTCTATAATCTGGCCGAATTTGAGGGCCATGATTTTTCAAATATTGTGCCCATTTAAATTACTTAAAAAAGTAGAGCCTTATTGTCTGATTATTTTATATGGTCTTGTATCTGTACTTTTAGTTTAAAATGCATAACGTTGATTTAATTTGATTATTTAACATTTTACTGACAATTTGAATATTACGATGAATAATTTTACTACGTATCTTTTCGAATTACCTACTAACTACTTCAAATATTAGGCTTCTATTTTGATTATTTATATTTATAGTTTGACAATCTAGTAGTTAATTCTTGACTACCTATGTATGTTCAGTAAAGAGTAGTAACGAAACTTACTACCTAACCAAATTATTTTGACACGTCCAAAAGCGGTCTTTAGCCGTCAATTGGACACGACGAAAATGTAATGTAATGTAATTTGTGAGTGTCTTCTTGTGAGTGTCTTATTTGTGAGTGTCTTATGTCTTTAACCATTTATGCAGTAAAAGTGAAATCATATGCAGTAAAAGGGAAAAGTCTTTTGTTTTAAACACTTGAGACGATAAATTTACTTATTTTGATTTTATTAAATATAAAAATGATTTTAATTATTTTTTAAATATAAAAAACCTCTTTTTGTGACTTAAATATGAAATTTAAACATATGCTGTCGCTGACTTTTTTGTAGGCATTATCAAGCTCTATCAAGCACTTCTCTAGAACTTAATCATATATCTCTCATCGTTAAAGCAGCGTTAGTTAGAAACGTTTTCGTTCCACCTTAGTTAGAGTTACTTTGCAAATCTGACTACCACGAAAAAGTCTTTTCATTTTTCAAATTAATATATAGCCTATGACCCTCACAAATAACGTGGTTTTCTATTGGTAAAAGAATTTTCAAAATCGGTTCAGTAGATCCAGAGATTACATCCTACAACGTCACAAACTTTACCTCTTTATAATATTAGTATAGATAATAAGTTGCTGTTATCCGCGAGGTAATTAGCCTCTCAGTGGCTCGTGCCAACAAGGGTTTGACAGTGCCCTCCAAACCCCCAATACAGTTTGTTCGGGATGGCTCTAAAGGCAAAAAACATTTCACTACAAAACCTTTCACAATAATCAAGAAAGCTTCAGATTGGATTCTGGAGGTCGATTCGGTCTCTAGCTTTCGGTCAATTCTCTGAAAGTCTCGGATGCACAGCCCTGCGTCCAGATATAACTCTTTACTCTCTATCTCGGAAGATGGCCGTTATTGTAGAATTAACTGTTCCATAGGAATCAAATATCCAAAAAGATCACGAGTACAAATTAAATAAATACCACGATCTCGCAAATGCCGTCACCCGGAACAGCTTCACTGTTCACCTTCACGCGGTGGAAGTTGGCGCTCGTGGCCTTCCAGCTAAATCTCTATTTCACCTTTTTAAAGATCTTGGTCTCTCCAGGAAAATAATCAACTCCTTCTTAGAAAAATTATCTAAAACCGCGATTTCCGCATCTCAAATTCTATGGCTTTGAAAGGGGAGCGAATGGGTGGTAAGGTGTACGCTCACATGTGGCAAGACAGCTGACCTAAACCTACCACAACCGGTCGTTAGTCCGGAATCCACTGCACACCCCCCAGAAGTGTAATAACAGTATGTGATGGGCCCGACTTCGGTCGGTGAATTCCATGGCAGCTCCGTTTGTATTTTATTTATTTTTGTTTTTTACCCACAAGGTATATGCCTTTTTTGTGAAACCCGTCTTGTTGCCTATTCGCATTATCTTCTAGGTGGGTATTTATAGCATAGCATCACACAGTCAAACACTCAGTTGGTCACCCTTCCAAGTATTTTACCGCGCCCAACGCTCAGTAAAAACGAGGAGAACCCGTGTCAGTGTGGCTACGGACGCTATTATGCCGCTTTATGTTCGAATAGTAGTTTATCGTGGTAAAGTGACAATTGCTCATTTTATATTCCGCTCTAGTATATTGCCCTGTCTCGCTGGCATGAACCATTTCCGATTTTAGTTCACAAAGAAACGCAATCGAGCCCACTGTATCTCTTGAATATCGAGTCGTAAGACGATGGATCCACGTAGGAAAAAGACTTTCAAACATTAGTTTCTATTGAAATTCGTATTGTTTCAATGGGCTCCCGGATTATGTGGTCTGTTTTTGTGTTTTTTCCAAAGTTTTTTTAATCAAAATTTTGTATATTTGCTCGTACTAATTCACCCACTTCAAGGATGTCACTTATTACAAAACTCACCCTGTATACAATTTGACCTCTCCCAAGACTATTAAGACCATTTCCAGACTGAAGACTGTCTGTGAGTTTGTGTGTGTATATCTGTGTGCGTATGTGTGTGTGCCTGTGTTTCTGTGTGTATTCCTCACCCAAACGCTTCATCCGATTGAGCTGATGCAGCCATTATATAGTCAAAAAATAAGGCATAATTTGTATATGGCAAGAGTTGAAAACATTGTGGTTAAAAATCGGTCCACCAGGGAGCGAGGTAGTAATATTTCAATCCGAAATATTGCAGTTACAGACTTGAAATTCCGTACACAAATACCTTGTTGGACCGAAATCACGTTGTGGTTCGAATATCTCGTACACAAGCGATGCATCAGTTTTGAAAAAAAAAAACATTTTAATACAACGGAAATACTACAAAATACTACAATATACTACTTTTGCTACCATAGTCTCTTTACTATCACACAATCCTTATCGGGTAGGAGGGGGGGGGGGGGGGAGTAGGCGGGGAGGGGGTTGTCTGCTTGCCGGAAAATACTTGGGGTCACACAACAGATTTTTATTTATTTTTATATATGTTATTTTTAATAACAGGTTTAATGACCTTGACATTTTTTCTCTGGACAGGAAGCTTTTTCTTCACGCAGTCGAAGAAAAGCTCAGGAACGATAATTAATTTAAATATTTATAAAATAGGCACTACTTATTACTTTATTATATAGAATGTATTTATGTGTGTATGTATGTTTATATGTATACATATATATATATATATATAAATATATATGTATATATATATATATATATATATATATATATATATATATATATATATATATATATATATATATATATATATATATATATATATATATATATATATATATATATATATATATATATATATATGTCAATAGTATACGTATGTATGGCCATTTATGAACGTATATTACATAATAATGTTATAACAATCCCTCCCTTCCATTTCCATTCCCCTATTGTAATTATACATTTAAATTTAAAAATGCTTCTTTTTCCTTTTTTCCTTTTTTCCTAAAAAAAAAGGTAATAAAATTATTATCTTTTAAATAGGTGCTAATTTGAAATGTATTAATCGCTATATTAATGTTAATTTATAAAATGTTCTTTTATAAAATGAATAACTAATAAAAAATAAAATAAATTTATTTCTATCAGTCGAGTCGCTAAGGGACGCTTCATTTGTCCAACGTAACTTTTTTTTCAAATTAAAATTTTGTTTTATAAACCCCTTTACGAAATCGGGCACTGCAATGGGTGCAGGTGTCCGCAGTGAGTGAGAAGTATAACAATAACACGTAGAGGTAGACAATGGGCCGGAGACAGAGGCGGAGGCGCGTGATCAAGTTACGGAAGCGGAAGTCCCTCGGCGGCTTCGTTTCCTCAATCGGAAGCCATATTGGCGGGACGTTGCGCTGTCGCACGTGCTGCTTGCATCGTGGCTCCAATTACGTGCACTGTACTACTTAGCTGGCGACATCCGACATCCGACATCCGACATCCGACACCTGTTTATCAATCGGCAAAATCGGAATATTCCTGGAACAGAATAATTTTATCTTTCCTTTCCTGCCTAAATGCATACTAGTCCAGTCAAATTAGGGTTTCACCCCGGAATGAGAGATAATAAGCAGAAAACTCGTATACACCTTCATTTTCGCGTTGTGAAAGTTGTCTCAAAAAAATGCAGCAAAATACGTTCTCAAACAAATGCAGGACCTCGTTCTCGACAACTGAGGTCCCCAACAGAAAAAGTGAATATATGGTAGATAAATGTTGTATTATTACGATTTAGAGATAAATTAGGGACACTTATGATATAAAAAGCGACATACCTTCTGTCTAAAAAGTTCCGGGAATTTAGAATTTAAAAAAAATCTGTTAATGATTTAAAAAAAAAAAAAACTGAAGTTGGTAGAACTGTCTTTATTTACTCTATGCCTAGAATGCGCGCGAACTGTCAGCCATTTTGATTAGAACAGCAATTGAATTGTATACCTTAGTAGTGCGTCACGATTTTCACAATGAACCAAAGTATTGAACAAAGAGTTTGCCTTAAATTTTGTGTTGCGAACGAATTTTCGTGTGCCAATTCCCTAAAAATGTTAGAAAAGGCTTATGGTGAATCAGTTCTATCCAAAACACGGATCTACGAGTGGTACAACGCATTCAAGGAGGGTCGAGAGATCGTCGAAGACAACCCTCGTTCCGGGCGACCTTCGACCTCTTCAAAAGACCAAAATATCGAAAAAGTCAAGGAAATTGTGCTCCGTAATCGCCATTCCAGCTTAAGAGAGATAGCACGTGACCTGAACCTGAAGTCTCATGAGTCCATTCGCTCGATTTTGATAGATAAATTGAGCATGAGACGCATCGCCTCTCGGCTCGTTCCAAAGGAGTTGAATTTTCTACAACAACAGTACCGCAAACAAACTTCTTTAGACATGCTGAATCGCGTCGATTCTGATCCCACATTCATAGAATGCATTATAACTGGCGATGAGACATGGGTCTATGAATTTGATATCCAAACAAGTCAACAGGCATCAGAGTGGAGGACAAAAAATGAGCCAAAACCGAAAAAACCATGACAAAGTCGTTCAAAAATTAAAGTGATTCTCATTGTTTTCTTTGATATTCGCGGTTTAGTCCACCACGAATTCATTCCAGAAGGACTAACGGTCAATAAGGAATATTATTTGGCCACTTTGAAGCGTTTACGTGAGAAAATCCGTCAAAAACAGCCTGAATTGTGGATCAACAACTCGTGGATTTTCCACGACGATAATGCACCGTCGCATAGAGCAGCAATTGTGACCGAATTTAAGGCCAAAAACGCGACAAATACAATTGATCAACCACCGTATTCACCAGACTTGGCCCCGTCAGACTTCTTTCTGTTTCCAAAACTAAAATTGCCTCTTCGTGGTACCCGTTTTGAGTCCATAGAGTCCATTAAAGAAAATTCGTGGAAGGAATTGAAGGCTATACCGAAAAACGCCTACAAAAAGTGTTTTGAAGATTGGAAAAAACGCTGGCGAATGTGTGTTGCATCAAATGGGGACTACTTTGAAGGTGATAAAATAAACATTGACGATTAAACGAAAATTTTGTGTTTTATTTATTAATTCCCGGTACTTTTTAGACAGAGTAGTATACATCAGAAATTCCAAATATACAGTAGAAATTCCAAATATAGGAGCTGAACCGTGAGTTGAACTGACCAGATATAACGAGCAAGACTTAATGGCAACTACAGTAACCGTTAACTGTCAACAGTAAGATCTAGAGTTGTCAACTACAGCGGGCGAGCCCGTCAACTCAGGAAGTTTTAACGATTAGTCGTTCTGCCTCCCTGAAGTGAGCGCAGAAGACTTGGACAAAAACAGTACACCGTCAAGCTCCGCCACATGCCTGTAAGAGGCCAACGCCTTAACCGCGAGATAGCCAGGAGTGTTACCTAGCGGACTTACACTCACGCCCTTACTTCCAATTACGACCAGATTACTCCAGTCTCTCGATTGGTTCCGAGTTCGAGGTCGCTTGCGCGGTCCTCTCCCTTACGAAACGGTGTGTACCGAATCTATCGCGGACCACGGCATCCTTTGCCCGGCTGTTCACCCAGGATCGGGTAGCCGATGGTCGTTTCAAGTGCAGTCGCCGTAAGGTCCGCGACCATCCCCGCTCTATAGGAAACAGTACTGCTTCCAGACTCCCCCGACTGTTAGTCAGAGTGTGCAATCGATTGGCTTATCCGCACGGTACGCAGACAGTACAGGAGCGCCAGAAGGTTGATTTCTGGGGGAAACTAGCCCTAAGGCCAGAGTCCTACCCAGGCTCACACTTCATGCGTGGAGGCCGCCGGATGGGTGTTGACCCATGAGTGTGACCAACCCTGAACAGAATGGGTCTTCGTGGCCAACTCAGCAAGGGACCATTAACTCCCTAAGTAAGATCTACTGCCAACAGTAAGATCTATCCAGTTACTTAAAATTAAGTGTGTTGTGGAATAGCTATAAATGATTTCCAGGAAACTTTGTGACTAATTACCTTGTCGTGGCCGCCGCCTAGCATGGAAAGAACTATATAGCGTCCAAGTTGGTCTGGCACGCTTTGACGAGGGCTGAAAGTTTCAGGCGTTATTACTCGCTGGAAAATGCGCTGAAACGACTCGACTAACGGGAAAAACTTAACTTCACTCTAGATGGGACGTTTTAATTTCTTAGCTGTAAAACTTTGGAATTGGTTTGTCCGACGGCAGAAAAGAAAATTGTAATTAAATATTTCCCGAGACGAGATTAGATTATAAAGATAGAATGCCGAGGCGTCATCTTGATCGGAGATTTTACGACTCGGTGTTATAGGATTATTAGCAGAACGGAGCGAGACGCTACGCTTGGGGATTTCAGGAGTAGTAAACCGCTTCGACTTCTGTATTTCGAGAAAATTTTAAACTTGCCTATCCCGGTTAAGACTTAAGTCAGCCCACAGATTCTGAAGCGATGACACGATATACGTTGTCGTCACTCGAGGCGGAAGCGAAAATTTTTTATGTTATGTTGACAGACTTTATTCAAGCTTCGGTATTCAAGCTCTAGAAGACCGACGCACTGTGGCTGATATGGTACTGTTACACAAAGTTATCCACAAAACCATAGATAGTCCATACCTTGTTGAAAACCTACGTTTTTTCGTTCCTCCGCGATTAATTCGCAATTCACGCACTTTTGAGGTCTCTCGTGCCAATACCAACTACGGGAAAAATTCCATCGCTTATAGGCTGATGTGCACGTACGACTCTCGTTTCTCCACCATCGACATTTTCAACCTCAACCAACCGACGTGCGTTAAAGAATTATTCAAATCAATTGCACCTAACGAGCTTGTTAATACCTATCGTACTTAATTATATACTTTACATGCAACATATCAGTAGCTACTACAAATATTTATAAAAATCGATACATATTTATTATATATCTATAAATATTTTTAAACATAAATAAATATCTGTATCTATATATCCACTATACGACCTATCTATATCTTAATTTATATCTATATACATATACTTATACCATCGTCTAACTCCTTCTTCCTAATCACTTCCAATTCCCTACCTCTCCCATCGGTTTTCTATATTAATTTTATATTTAATATGAACTTAGTTTATTTTACAATTATTACAAGTGTAATAATTGTAAAATATGCTGAAATCCAAATGTGTAATATACGGAAATCTGTTACTTTCGTAGGAAACGATTATCGGCGTAATATTTTTCTTTTTTTCTACATTATGTTTATGCACACGTATGTCAATTGTATGCGCTGTAGGTTTCCAGAAATAAAATAAAAAAATAAATTAAAATTAAATTATCGCATTGCGTTTAGGTGGTATATCAATGTCAATCGATAAATAGAGCGAGGCATCATTCCACGTCTGCATCAAACTTGTTTGGGATATTTTTGAAGAGTTAGGGGGTCTCTACACGAACAAGCATGCTTGTCAAGCATCGCGTCGCGGGCTGGGAAAGAATCGCAAACCGCATGAAGTAGACGTAATTAATTGATTAATGCCGTGACGCCCTGTTATAAAACAACAAAATTAGGCATTATTGGTAAATATTTTTTTTAATATTTGCACATTTCCTGCGTTTTACTATCCCCTCCCAGCCCACGACGCGATGATTGACAAGCATGCTTGATCGTCTAGAGAGCCCATTAGATTAAATTGGTGGAATGTGCAACTTTTTCGAGCGCTGGAGAAGGTTGAGGGTGAGAGGCGCGTATCTGGACTTCAGATTCGGGGGGGGACGCGTCCCCCTCCCCTCTGGATGTCCTTGGTTGGGGGGGGGGGGGGGCGGGGAAGGGGAGGTGAGGCTGAGATAGAGAGAGTAGTGCGACGCTAAGTTTCCACCAAAGTGGTATCACGTGCTCAGTATTAAATTAACCACAATTTCTCAGATATTAAAGTTTCAATAAGTCAACGAGTAGTAAAGTCGCAGCAAGTACACTCACACCGACGCTGCTGCAAAAACTTTGCCGACACGGTAACCCGTAGCAAAACTACACCACCAAAATGGTATGAGCAAGATTGACACCGTTCCACGGTAGGTGAAGACGGAGGCGGAAGTCTGCGTACACTTCGTCCCGATGTATGATGATAAACAGATCGCATCTCAGATATTACGGTATTGCAAAGCCGAAAAAGACGTGAAAAACGTCATCTGGGGGTGTCAATACAACGGGAGAACCCTTCAACCCAGAGAGTTTTAACGACATCAGGTCTTTCTATCTTCGATGAAGTGAACGTGTAGACTTAGGAAACAAACAGTCCACTGTCTTACTTCACCGACGAGTCCGTGAGAGCCCAACGACTTACCGCAAGGCATTGAGAACTGAGACCAGCAGGCCGACCTCACGCCCTCACTATCAGATTTGGCCAGATTTCTCCACCCTCCGATTCGGTCGCTTGCGCGGCTTATACCTGAAGTTAGGTATAGGAATTTATCGAGAACCGTGGCGGACTTTGCCCGTCAAACTCACACTTCATCGAATGACCAATGTGTCATTTCAAAAGTAGCTGTCATCAGGTTAACAACCACCCCCGCCTAGACAACGTAAGGGGCTCTCTAGACGATCAAGCATGCTTGTCAATCATCGCGTCGCGGGCAGGGAGGGCATCGTAAACCGCAGGAAATATGCAAATATTTTTTCGTAGTATTTACCAAAAATGCCTAACTTTGTAGTTTATACTAGGAAAACACGTTAATTCGACGTAATTGATTAATGAATGATTGACTCCCTGGTATAAAACTACACAATTAGGCAATTTTGGTAAATACAAAAAAAAAAGCATTTTTCCTGCGGTTTACTATCCCCTTCCAGCCCGGGACGCGATGCTTGACAAGCATACTTGATCGTCTAGAGAGCCCTTAAAAGAACGTTTTCAGATCCCCCCCCCCCCCCCTATGCGGAGAACACAGCGATATGCAAACGCCGCACGTTGAGCAAATCGCCCAGTGTCGCGCAAAGCCCCCCCCCCCCCCCCCCCCCAGATTGGACCCGATTCCCACCTGTCTATGATACATCGGACAACTTACTGAAGGTGGTGGTGGATTTGATTGACCAGCCGACCTTTCGAAGACTATATGCAAAGACTCTCAGAAGGAGGTTACCGCAAGGTATAACGGACGATCAATTGTGCGCTGGCAGCTTAGAAGGAGGACGAGACTCTGTGGAAGCGATAGTGGTGGACCTCTGCAAGTGACGATAGCTGACAACCAATCCCTCTTCAACATAATCGCCGTTACCAGTATTGGAAAGAGCCCTTACCGAAGTGCCAAGGGACCTAGCATATACACTGCCGTGAAGAGTCATGTGAAATAAATGGCGTTTTAGGAGTATGTCTACCGCCGGAAAATTGTCCAAAAACTGACGGGAATTTGCCAAAAGGGAAACTATCACAATTTTGTATAATGTCGGAACAAGAGACTGTATGCTGTATTCAACACATCCCCATGAGCAACAACACGAGATCATCAGAAAACCAGGATAAATCCAATAATGCATCTTCTACATCACCGCTAACTACAACAATTACCAATAAGTCACCGGTCATCTCTACAATAGCTCCAGAAATCCTCAAATATCACCACAAGCCATAACTACCAATTTCATAAATGACAGTGTGGATAAACGAACTGAATCCGAAAAAAATAGCTCTGCAATATTGAGTACAAATTTAACAATGACAGCCATTGCTGTGTTGGCAATTAATTAATTTATTTTATTGTATCTGCATCCAAACTTTTCTCTGGTCGTAACGGTCTCCGTTCCATCGGGTTCAGAAGAGGGAGGAAGAGGGAGTGCACCAGTGGTCGCGCGCCCACCTGTGCACTACAATATAGCCTGCGCACTTGACTGCTTCCGAACAATGGACTCTGAGAAGACTAAAGAAGTCACTAGAATCTACAATGCAGTCGCTATGGCGGAACACGGCTAGAAGGATATATGATACAGCCCTGACAAAGTCCTTTCCAGGTTCGTCCGTCTTCGAGAAGGCTACCGGCTAGGAGTTAAATCACGAGTTGAACCGACCAAAAATGACAAACAGGTCATCAGGCCCAAGCTGCCCGGAACCGTTAGACACCTTCTTTTAATAAGAACCAGATTATAAAACGTCCCAAGCAAGTCGATTTGTTTTTTAAGGTGTTACATGCGAGAAACTCAAAAGGAAGATGCAATAAGATGCCCAGAGATACATACAATGAAGAAAAAACATGTTATTTATTTATTTATTTTATTTTATAGCAAACTTACAGATAGTAAATATATGATACTAGTATCTTAAAAACATATTTAAACGGAACAAATTTACTATCCTATGAATAGTTTGCAATGCTTGCATTACACATGAAATAACATGAACACGTTGATAGTAGAAAAAAATATTATAAAGCAATTATAAAATCGAAGACTATCGCGGTTGTTAGAAATTATATAAAAACAGGATGGAAACGAATTTACCTCGTGAAATTTGTAGCACCCGGCGTTTCGGTGTTGCAGCCGCCGTTGTCCAGGGTAGACTAAGTAGACTGTAGACTGTCCAGTCTACCAGTCTACAACAGGGTAGACTGTCCAGTCTACCCGGGACAACGGCGGCTGAAACGTCACCGAAACGTCGGGTGCTACAAATTTCACACGGTAAATTCGTTTCTATCCTATTTATAAAAAAACACGTTATAACCAATTTTTAAGTTTTCATGAAAACATGGCATGACCTTGAAAAAACGGAACCCTATTTGTATAAGTACGTACATGTACATTTTGATATTCCAGCATTTTGATATCCTCGTCGTTTCCATTAAACGTAAAAAGATTCACTTCTGCACTGGGAAAACATTGAAGGATTGTAGCGCTGAGGAAAGAACTGAAAAAAAGAACAATGTGTAAATATGTGTGTGTGTGTGTGTGTGTAATTTACAGAATTACAAAAATAGAATTTCGTTCTATTTCATTTCGATAATATATTGAATACGTTTAGGTTTACCTCAATCACTAGCAAAATTGAAGGGGAAATAATATAAAAATGGAGGCCTGCCTTCGTAACCTTGATCGTTAAAAGCCTCCAATGGATCCGAGACCAATCATCATTAATAACGCTTAAGTAAGGAGAGGCACGACTATTAATATCCAGTAATCCGTCCATTTTGATGATTTTTCGTCCCAACTAGGTGATTAATGTATCCCGGGTGCTCACTGACGATACAGACTACCGTCACATTAGTCATCATTATTGTGGGATTATCTGGCGCTGAGACACGATCGAATTTAATGATGTGCGTTAAAACTAATCTTTGTTTGATTGTAGATGGATTTTAAAGAGTTGACCACGATTTATTAGTTCCACATAATATTTACAAAATATTGCTCACTTTGGACTGACTATCCAATCAACTCTGGAAAACGGCGGCTGCAACCTAGCCGAAACGTCGGGTGCTACAAACTTTACGCGGTAAATTAATTTTTACTCTCCCAGCCCAAGGGAAAGTATTGTAAACGCGCAATTTTTTCTCGAGATGAAGACGGATATATACATGTTGCCCCCCCCCCCTCCCCTCCAGACGATTAAGACCATTTTCAAATGACCATTGACCTAAATTTAATGATGTGCGTTAAAACTAATCTTTGTTTGATTGTAGATGGATTTTAAAGAGTTGACCACGATTTATTAGTTCCACATAATATTTACAAAATATTGCTCACTTTGGACTGACTATCCAATCAACTCTGGAAAACGGCGGCTGCAACCTAGCCGAAACGTCGGGTGCTACAAACTTTACGCGGTAAATTAATTTTTACTCTCCCAGCCCAAGGGAAAGTATTGTAAACGCGCAATTTTTTCTCGAGATGAAGACGGATATATACATGTTGCCCCCCTCCCCTCCAGACGATTAAGACCATTTTCAAATGACCATTGACCTAATGGTTGACTGTAAGATATCGCTATAGCGATAAGTCCGCCATTTGTGCACAATTTGTCTTTTTTTTATAATATTCATTAGGTTTTTTTAATAGCACAATAAAGTTTATTCTATTGTATTCTATTCTATATCATTCCCAGCTGAAGTCCCTCTGTGAGTACACAACACGTGTGTCTGTGTGTGTGTGTGTGTGTGAGGGTGTGTTTGTGTATGTGTGTGTGTGTGTTTGTGTGTGTCCGTATGTATGCGTGTGTGTGTGTGTGAGGGTTGTGTGTGTATGTGTGTGAGGGTTGTGGTTGTATGAGGGTGTGTGTGTGTGTGTCTGTATGTGTGCATGTGTGTGTGTGTGTCTGTGTATGTGTGCGTGTGTGTGTCTGTATGCGAGGGTGTGTTTATGTGTGAGGGTGTGTATGTGCGAGAGGGTTTGTATGTGTATGTGTGTGTGTGTCTGTGGGTGTGTGTGTGTGTGTGTGAGCGTGTGTCTGTGTGTGTGTATTCCTCCATGATATTGGATGGCTTGGCGGAAGAGGGGGTTGCCTAGTTGCCAGAAAAGTATTGGGGTGACACGACGATTTTTAACATATTTATTTCATACTTATTTCGTTATAAGTTTGTGTTATGTAGGGAAGTATGTTTTTACTCAGACATTTACGCCTAGAGAACGTTTTCAGAAGATTTATTATCGTTTGGCCGTTTCCTTAGGATGTTAAGCACCGCTGTCCGTCACGAAGGTAAAGAAGAACGACGTAGAAATAAAATGGAAGGTAAATGTTACTTTCAAACACGGAGGAATTCGCCCAAGAGCTCGCTGCAGCAACTCCCATCTCGTTAATTTTGCATAGGTGAGAGAGCGTCTGTCTGTTACGAGGTAGGTACGTATATACTGCTTTGACGAATAAATACAGGAAAGGACACTGGGCAAAAATGTATGAGCACTGGGCCCACCTCTACAATAACAATAATGTATTTACCATTAGAAAAATATATTTATCTAGAATATTTATGAATATTACAAAGTACCTCAATTATGAGCCGTTTCGTAATGTTGAAGCTCGCAATCTGCTTAAATGTGGCTAATTACACGCAAACTCCAATGACAATAAATATTTAAAATATATTAGTTGCAGGGAAGATCCATAACAGATAATATATTATGATGAACGTGGTTGGGCACACTATGTTGGACGGCTGATCTTAGCATATGGCATACTTCATTAAACAGAGCGGCAATGAAATAATAACACCTAACATTTCACCTTCCCACTTCGCAGACAAATCAATCTTTCCACGATCCTATCTCACGTACATGCCGGTTATAAAACACTATAACCGATAACATTGATTTCTTCAACCTGGGACCATTAGTAGTTAAGTCCATTATAAATAACGTATTATGAAACAAATTGATAATTTACCGTATATTTTTATTATTTTATTCCAGACAATATTTGATAAATTTTTTTTACCATTTAATTGTTTAATTGTTTTTCAGAATTCACTGTAAACTTATTCCTAATTTTTTTTATTTATGTTTTGATAGTTTTTGGATATTAATTTTTGTACTGATAATTTTGATAATTTTGTAAATCATGAGATACGGCGCATACGCAATTATAAATTAAGCATGCGGAGTACGCATAAAATATTATACTCTATTTAGAAACAAAGTAAAAATGTTAGCGATAGCCATGTAATATTAGAGTATTGTTTGTGTACCTATTATACTAAATAAATAAATAAATAAATAAATAAGATATATTATAGAGTTCAAGCAATATATCCCAGTATTTTTCCTCCATTATACCGCTGACAAACTCGACCATTCATAGGAATATATAGTTTGTAATCACGCAGCGTATGTACTATATCGTTTCGGGTATTCTCCGATGGTTTTAATTTCAAAGAGTTATTAAAAATACAAAGCCTGGATGTGTAGGTGCCCTAGGGGATAACAGGTATGTGCTACATTGAATAGAATATAACTCAGAAACGGCTCATAGTGATGCGTATTTGGCTATAATGTGGCGCACTCAGAAGCGCATAGAACCGCATTCCGATTTTTAAATGGAATTTTTCGCAGCGGTGAGCGCTGCGTCCCGCGCGGGACGTTACACATTTTGCCGTAGGTAGCCGTGCGTCCCGGAAGGGACGTTACACATTGTAGGAGGATCACTCGTTCCAGCAATAAATGTTCTACATAAAGAGATCTTCCCTTTGGTATATTATTAACAGTTATTGAAAAAATGGGCTCAAAATGCTCTTTTTTTTAAATTTATAACGCACAAAAAAATAATTCAAGGACATGCATACTGTTCTACATAAATAATCATTAAAAAGAAACATTATTATAGCGAAAAACATAGCTCTATGCATATAAATATGCTAGCAAATCTTAAATGAGGCGAAATCGCATAACTAACTAGACCTAGAAGGTCTGTCTCTGTCTGGCTGTACTGTGTTATAGCAACTGTGCTTGTCGACTCGCGACTTTACGGATTTGAGTTAAATTTTACAGATTTTTAAATGTAACAAATGGCTTTTTTACACAAATTTAAAGTAGAAAAAAATATGTATGCAATTAAGGACTAAAAAAATTAACTTTACATTATATTCAATAAGTTTACGTGGAAAAATAAGTAACAATATATACAATTATATGAATATTACTACTACATTGTAATATATATGTATGGGAAAGTGATATGTAATTTGCAAAATTTTACAAATACAGTAACGCCCATAGACACGACACAAGGCATAAAGACAGACATGTAGAACCAAGAATAAGAACGATCTTTGGACAAAGACACTATATTTACCTAGCGAAAAAACTCCATAACATATTTACCACACAATTAGGCCAAGCTCACAAGACTAGCTCACAGCTACAAAAGACTGGTAACATTATGATAGTTACACTCGACGACGGAGCATAGTATACAAGATTCCTAAATTTTATACATTTTAACATATAAAACCGGTTATGGATTTCCTGTCAATTACCGATGTATATTTATTTTATTTCAAATAAATTTTAGTAGTTTTGTGAGAATGTATTAATACAAAACATAATAAATAGGACTTGAGAATTGTGTGAGTATGTGTAATGTGTATGTTTGCGGTGAAAGCCTCAGAGACTGTAGCTGGGTGGCTGTGGGTGTGACTGTGGGTGTGGGTGTGTGTGTGTGTATTTGTGTTGTGTGTGTTTGTGTGCGATTGTGAGGGTGCGTGTGTGAGCGGATGTGCGTGCATGTGCATGCTGCGAGTGTGCGTGCGTGTGTGCATGTGTGCTTGTGTGTGTGCGTGTGTGTGCGTGTGTGTTCGTATGTGTGCGCGCGTGTGCGAGTGCGTGTGTGTGCGTGTGCGCGTGTGAGGGTGTGTGCGTGTGTGCGTGTGTGCGTGCGTGCGGGCGTGCGTGCGGGCGTGCGTGTGATGCTCTCCCAACGCTCGACGCGATGGCGGGCGCATGTAGATGAAAACATGAATAAATATACTAAATAGAATAAAAAACATGACTTGCGTCACAGAAAGTGAACTATTGTATTTATTAATATTTTAATTACTATTTTGTTCATAAAATATTTATGGTATATGTATTTATCCATATAGATATACCTATGTATATTTCCGGAATATACCCAATCAGACCTTTCATTTGACACTAAACACGATAAGTTTATGTTAATTTATTGGCATTTGGATATTTAGACAACTATTTACTCGATATTTGGACAGTTAAGGTACGCTATGACATTCGGGATGACATAACGAATCTTAGAATACCACACACTTCTATATCGGTACAAGCATTTGTAAGTTATGGTGGAATAAACAAACCGAGCACACACATACATGAATCCTGAACACACTCTCCTTTTTCTCGGGCAAACGTGTAAAAAGGTAAGTCATATGAAATGCGAAAACTACATGCCAATCTCGATTCTAGGAGCCATCGACGAAGTTATCGAAGCGTACGTTGGAGGAAAAAGTTGAAAACTACTTTAAAACTAACGAGATACAAGCGACATAAAAATCACTTCGGTTCCTTAAAAGGGAAAATCGCAACTGAACTTTTAGAAAACTTTGCCGACGATGCCAACTGTGCACTCATCGACAAAAAGCATATCCTGATGCATCAGTTCGATTTTTCTCGTGAATTTGGTACGATTTACGCGAAGATTTTTAGTAAGATCCGATCAATTTATGACTGCCTTAATTTGCAGGCTGATATAAACCGCCTTAATATGAAATATTGTTCCGATAACTGTCTCTTCGTTAACGTAGCCAAATGTCACATAATCACATTCTCCAGAAAAAATACTAATATAATGTTTTACTACAACTTGAATGGCGCTATAGTTGGAAGAGAATCAGCGGTGCGAGATCTTGGGATTACACTTGACACGAAAATGCTATTCGCTGAACACATCGATAATATTATTAGAAAAGCATATAAATTACTAGGTTTTATTCTAAGGGTATCATCGGTATTCAAATCCACTGACACGCTTAAAACCCTCTATAATTCCTATGTAAGAAGTCAGTTGGAATTTGCATGAGTTATCTGGAATCCCCAATATTTGACTTGCATATCGCGGATCGAATCGATAAAAACAAGATTTGTGAAGCGATTAAATTTCATTTCTTACACTAAGCCCAGCTCCTATGAGGAATCATTAAAAACCCACAAGTTAATGTCATTGAAGAGCCGTAGAGTCTTGATCGATGCCGTATTCTTGCATGGGTTGGTAAATAATTCCATCGATGCGAACGCGATTTTGGAGCGCATTGAATTGTATGTTCCTCCCCGCCCTGTTCGATCGCATCGACTATTTCATCTCCCTGTGGTGAAAATCAACGCATCTCAAAATGAATTTCTATACAGAGCGTATCATAGATATAATACAGACTTTTTAGTGTGGACATATTACACACTTCAAAAACCTCTTAAAAGAACAGAATAAAAAAAAATCTAGAGTCTATCTAGATGATCACAAAAGATTTATACATATTATATTTCATTTAATTTAGTTCAAGGACATAATTTTATCTCAAGTATATTCATTATAATACCTATATATCATACTTAAAATTAAGACATAATATATTTTTATCTTATACATATATACATAATATATTTTTATCTATTTTGTCTCTTCCTTTCACCCCACTTCCCATCCTGATTCCCCCCATTCTCAAGCGGAAACAATATAAAATTATATTGCGTTCATTTTGTTTACTTTATATTCGGAATCACATTAATGGATTTTTGTCACTTTTAAATAGGTTTTTATTGCATTGTATGTAGTTCTGTTTGGTTCCAGAATAAAATAAAATAAAATAAAATGTAGCACATCCACTTCCCTAAGATATTCCATGACGTGGTAATCAGAGTTAATACAACTAAACTTCTCGCTGATTATCTCAACAAATGAAGCATGGGGCGAAAATAAAATAGAATAGAATGGAATAGAATAACTTTATTGTGCTATCAAAACATAACTTAATGAATATTACGCTGGTTTTATAAAAAAGACAATTTATGCACAAATGGCGGACTTATCGCTATGTAAAAGACAAAGTAATTGACAGTGAAAGCATTCCGGCGGGCACTGCTCAGGACACACTGAGAAAAATATAACTATGCATAATAATACACGGAAATACGCATGTTTAAAAATTTATTACGTATATAACCCGGACTGTGGTCCATACGTATTAACGGTGTTGGCTTGACGGTAATTACCGTGCCGTAATATTCAAATATAATGTTATTTCAGTACGTCGCGACCTTGGTATTTCGATTCTTACATGACAGCATGTAGTAGTATACGTAGGGTTATATTCGGACACATGAATAATGCCAAACTACAGTATACTGTTATTTCCGTATTATGCGCACGGAAAATGTAGATACAATGTCGAGTAATGTAGTTTCAACAAAATTTCTTGTAATTTAACAAAATTACGATTGAAACATCGTTTTTCTAAATAAAACAGTACCGAATAAAACTTAATAATAACAAAAACGATATTTTATTTTTAAATATGATTGGGATTTAGATAATATTCGCAAGAAGCGCGGACGGGAGATGATGGAATGAGATGTAGGATAACTTGGAATTTTAAGACTTGAAATGCTTTTTCAGAGACACTTGGAAAATAGAAACCGTTGGTGCGTTTCCGCTTTCAGAACAGGAGCTGGCTCCATAGTCTAGCTGCATGAACGGTGAATAAAGATGTGAAAAAAGAATAATTATAAGTAGCAATCGCTCTTTTACTATCCTGACAGGAAAAAAGTGGAAAGCATGTCTTTCTAAGTGAGGTTATTTTTCTGTTAGGTACACTGAGAAAGATATAACGATATAATACACGGAAATAGGCATGTTTCAACTAGTATTACGTATATAACTCGGACTGTGGTGTTGGCGTGACGGTAGTTACCGTGCCGTAATGTTAAAACATTATGTTATCACATTACGTCGCGACCTTGGGATCTCGCTTCTAACATGACAGCATGTAGTAGTTTACGTACGGTTATATTCGGACACATGGATCATGTTAAAGCTATAGTATAGTGTTATTTCCGTATTAACCGTACGGAAAATGTAGATACATATAAATAAGTAATGGAGTTTCAACAAAAATCCTTGTAATTCAACAAAATCATGGTTGAAACATGGATATTCTGAATAAAAACGTAATAACAAAATGGTAATGTAAGAATCAAACCGATATTTTCTCTGTGCAGCATTTAGAAACCGATATTTTATTTTTATTTATTTATTTTATTTTATTTTTATTTTAATTCTGGTAACATATAGCGCATACAATTGGCATACGTGTGCATAAACATAATGTAGAAAAAAAATAAAAAACATTACGCCGATAATCGTTTCCTAATATTACACAGATTTCCGCATATTACACATTTGGATATCAGCATATAACACTTCAAAATTAATTGTAAAATAAACTTAATTAAATATAAAATTAACATAGAAAACCGATGGGAGAGGTAGGGAATTGGAAGTGATTAGGAAGAAGGACTTAGACGATGGCATGTGTATATGCATATAGATATAAATAAAGATATAGATAGGTCGTATAGTGGATATATAGATACATATATTTATTGATGTTTATAGATATTTATAGATATATAATAAATATTTATAGATATTTATAAATATTTGTAGTAGCTACTGATATGTTGCATGAAAAGTATATAACTAAGAACGATAGGTATTAACAAGCTCGTTAGGAGCAATTGATTTGAATAATTCTTTAACGAACGTCGGTTGGTTGAGGTTGAAAATGTCGATGGTGGAGAAGCGAGAGTCGTACGTGCACATCAGCCTATAAGCAATGGAATTTTTCCCGTAGTTGGTATTGGCACGAGAGACCTCAAAAGTGCGTGAATTGCGAATTAATAGCGGAGATACTATGATTGCCATGTCGTCATGGATATAACGAATGCAGACATTTTGGAGACGCTCAACTTTTGTTGATAACTCCTCTGTGAGGTAAATAAGCCAGTGAATAATAATAGCATCCGTAGTCTGCACTCCTATGAAAGCGAAATGCATGCTCTATAATGATGAGATTTTACTGAGCAGTATAAAAAGAACGCTGTTTATTTCAGAACGGTTTACTATTTAAACGCCAACAAAAATACACATATCGCTATAAACCACATGTGTTTAACAGGTAGGCGTACGATTTCTCAGTAGGTACGTTTGCCAGTTAACGTGTCAGTTGTTTAATGAGCCAAGGTTTATGAGGCCAGATCTCGAAACATCTCGTAAACATCATAAATTTGTTTTAGGACTATAAATGAATTGGAATTATTTTTTTTTATTATCTCAAAATCCATTGTATATCTCTATTATTTTTCGTAATGAGTAGGGTATATTGAAAATATTATAATATTTTTTCGCGATCGTCTACCTTATATCATGTGTGATGAGCTAGTGTTTAACTAAATAATTAAACATTTTTGGGTCTAAATCTCATATTGATTTAAATTATTAAAGACCAAGAATTTAAAATTGAAAAAGTTTCAAATGAACTTTGGGGTGACCTATGTTGAATTTGCTTCGAGTGTCGTGACCATGTATATTAGACGAAATCCTATTTAACAAAAATGGTGTAAAAATGCAATAAAATTCAATTCGGAATAAGTTGTAAACATATATTTTACTATAGATGTCAATTCTACCTGTATGGAACACTTTAACAAATGCCTTATAGATACAAACTGACCGCTCCACAAGGTTCGATCATAAATAAATAAATAAATAAATAAATATATAAATAAATAAATAAATAACATATTGAACCACCAACAAAGGCTTGGAAGTATCAACCATCATACTAACTAATAAATAGTTCAATAGGTAACAATATAGTAAATATTGCAGTAGATAACAATAATAATGAAATGTTCTGTATATAAATAATATAGTAAAAGTATAAAAAAGTTAGAAAAATTGACTAATCTTCACTTATTACGTTTCATATGGCGACTTTCGTGGTATACCATACTGGCTCTCTATACGCGCGTATAGGGTATAAAATAAATATATAATACTTAACTTATTCTAGTACTTACTTTTTATATTTCAATTACAATTTATTTCTGCTCCAGTAGGTAGGCTTTCCTACACTTGGATGCGTCTTTGCCTCTAATTTTTTTTAAATAATGCAATTAATTAAAGAATATTAACTATCATGATATAGTTGTGGCAATATAAATTAATTTTAGTAAATTATAATTGGTTTGAAAACCATTGATAAATAGAAAATAATCTAATAATCAAAATTGCTGATCAAAAAAAGAGCTCAATGTCTGTAGTCATATGATGGTCATGAAAATAGATAAGGGTATATTAAAAATATCTAAATTTAAGTTAATTGTCAAATCCAGCAATATAGCCGTCGTTGATAAAAATTAAAATTAAAATTACGCTCTTTGGCAAAGTTGATTATCATGAATTTTCCGTTATTATACATTAGGATGCTCTTGGAATAAGAATTCAGCATTATACAAATCTCTTAAGTCATATACAGGATTCTTGACTAGGCCATTAAATAAGACTTTTTTAAATTGGTTCTCTCCAAGACTTCTGATATGTGTTGGGACCTTGTTATAATAACACAGGCTTTGGTGAAGGAAACTGTTGCGCACTTTACTAAGCCTGTGCCGATTTAGATGTAGATCAAATTTATTTCTTGTATTGTGTTGATGGAAATCGCTATTCGCCGGGACATCCGATATGTGCTTACGAGCGAACATAATATTTTGTTGGATATAGCACGAGTACATCGTCATGATTCCCGACTCGATGAAAAACGGCTTACACGATAAAACGGCTATAAGTACTTTTTCTACTAAAGCTATTCACAAACTGCCGGTGAGCAACCGCGTCCGACGCCGATGACAGTGTCTGTCGATGTCTGACACGCTAGATGTAAATAAACGGTGTATGTCGGTGTCTGCCACGGTACTTGTCTGGCACGCACTGTGTTGGTAGATGTAAACGTACCTTAAATCATAGCTATTATTATTTTAGTACTATTAGGTTAATTTTTATATAGTACAGGTTTTAATATGTATTATAACAATCACGCACTTTAAAGTTTAGACAGACTAATGGATGGCAATATATTTCTCCGTATTTCTGTGATCTAATCAGCCTATATAAAAATGCGATAGATGTCACTTATAACTCAATGTTATTATTGTTATTATTAGTTAAATTATTAGATTTTTATAATCAATCAGACCTTTATAAAAAAACAATCAATATCAATGTTTTTATAGATGGCCAAATAAATAACTATTAGTTTTGCCGACAAATGTTATCAGCGCCACCTGCATTTCACCGACGCGAAAGTATCGCCAAGTCTTACTACGTAGTTGAGCATTCAATGCCATATATAATAATAAGTGGTATAACCTAGTTCATCATGTTATAGACAAGAATTTAACATATTTGAGATAATACACGTGTACAGAACTCATCCCTGATCGTCTTTTGTCAAGTAGGAATGATGATATAGGATGATCGAAGAGCGTTAACGACATTTCGCTCTCATTATACTCACTGCCATTGAATATCATGTGCGAAAGGAACCCACTCGAACAATACTCCAAATTAAGCGAGGAGACAATAGGAGCGCCGGAATCACGGGCCTCCGACGCATTACGAATACTACGCCAGAAGAATGCTAAAGAAAATCACAAAGAAAAATCCGCCAGGGTCAGAGGCTTTCTTCTTTTCGCCTAGCGCCATAATCCTACATATATAAATAAATACAAACGGAGCTGCCATGGAATTCACCGACCGGAGTCGGGCCCATCATAATACAATTTATTTTACACTTCTGGGGGGTGAGCAGTGGATTCCGGACTTACGAACCGGCTGTGGTAGGTTAAAAAAGCTGTCTTGCCACATGTGAGCGTTCACCTTACCACCCATTCACTCCCCCTTCGAAGCCATAGAATTTGAGATGCGCAAATTGCAGTTTAAGATAATTTTTCTAAGAAAGAGTTGATTATTTTTCTGGAAAGGCCAAGATCTTTAAAGAGGTGAAATAGAGATTTAGCTGGCAGGCCACGAGCGCCAACTTCCACCGCGTGAAGGTGAACAGTGAAGCCGTTCCGGGTTACGGCATTTGCAAGATCATGGTATTTATTTAATTTGTACTCGTGGTCTTTTGGGATATTTGATTCCCATGGAACAGTTAATTCTACAATAAGAGCCACCTTCCGAGATAGAGAGTAAAGAGTTATATCTGGACGGAGGGCTGTGATCCAACCTATCCCTGTACTTATTCTTCATAACAGCAAGGTATGAAAATCCTGCTTCACATAAATAAGTAGTTGGGAATGGTAGCAGGGCTTTTTCAGCTTCATTGCTTAGAACAGAACTAACATGTCGCGATTGTGAACGGACAATAGATGGCAGTAACACAGCCTTTAGTCCTTGTTCTGTGACTAGTAATAATTGTCACTATACTAGTTTAGTGACATCGATCGACCTATCAATACAAAATAAAAATATTCGCAATTAAAAACGTAAAGTTTTACCACTTCTTTAAAGTCGTTTGGGGGATTTCCGCGACCCAACCCAATACCTCTCGCGACCCGAATTTGGGTCGCGAATCGCTGCCATAGATAATCAATGGTATAACCTAGTTTATAATAAATATAAACAAGTTAAGATATTTGAGATAATATTCAAGTACAAATCCGCAAGGGTCACAAGCTTCTTTTTTTCTGGCGCGATAACCGTGTATGGCGCCATAATAATAACGAAAAACAAGGTTTTGTTTCGGCAGGCAAAATCGTGACAAAAATTACCGGGAGAATTGAACGATTTTAAAAGAAAGTCACTCGCATGCTGCCGAACAAATGTGGCCTCAGAAACATTCTGAGAGTAGGGATGTGTCGACTACAACGGGCGAACCCATCACCCCAGGCTGGTATAACGATATATAATTGTTCTTTCAGCCGTGGGAAGAGCGTAGAAGACTTGGGGACAAGACAATCTACTGTCTAGTTCACCAGCAACCCGATAGAGACCGACGCCTTCCGGCTAGGCACCGGGAAAGTCCCCCTAACTACCACTTTTGGCAGGATATCTCCAGCTGGAGCTAACCTTCAGGATACCTCCGTCCGAAGTCGCTTACGCGACCTCTATCTGTTGTATTATACAGCGATAATTCAGTTAGAATTTATCGCGGACCTCGGCGTTCTTTGCCCGTAGTCCCACACTGGATCGCCCCAAGGTCATTTCAAGAGTGACATGACAACAGGTCAACAACATTCACCCCCGCTGCTTAGGAAAAGATGTATTTCCATAGTCTCCAGACCCCTTCAGCAATTAGTCAGAATTCACAGCCGATTGGCTTCGCCAACCGGTGCGCAAACCATCCAGTGGCGCCGGGTGGCAATTCCGCCGGAAGAAACCGGTCCACCAGCTTTGAGGTCTGAGACACGGGAGTCTTACCCGGGGTAGCCTTCCACTCGAGGAGGTTTCTGAATAGGAGCTGAATCGTGAGTTGAGCCGATCCGAAACGAAGTCGATCTTGTGGACCAAGCTACACGAAACCGTTCGCCACCCAAGACCAAGGTTCGCAAACGTTTTCATATTCTGAGAGGTCATGTAGTCCGGTTTTCGCATTTCAACCTCAACACGCAGGATCATTAACGATTTAACGTGTCTCCATAAGCTTTTACACAAACGCCTAGACAGCCCAGCTAATATAGCAAATGTTCAATTTCGTGTGCCATCACGACTAATGACGAGCTCTCATACATTTTCTGTTGTAGCTTGCAATAGTAATGTGGTGTACAATAGACTTCTTATCAGAACGTACCATGTTTTAATGCCGCATGTAAAGATTACACATTTTTAACACGCTTTTATTAGGTCGACCTGTATGTAACTATGTAATGGAATCTAAGGTATCAATTTAACCATCTTCCAAGGATCGTATGAAAATTGGCAGCTGTATGTAGTTCTGATGACAATACAATAATATGGTACTGTCGAACTGATCTGATGATGGAGTCGGAAGATATGAACTGGAACTTCATGATGGAACATCGTATCATAGCTGTATTTGGACTTGTTAGAAAAGTCTTGGAATGAACTTTGACCACGATTAGGTTTCAAGGTCTGATGATGTGGTTTTTACGTGCATTTACAAAAGCGTGTTTTTAGTGTTTTTTTTAACTATTAATTTATTAATTATTTCATGAATTTAATTAAAGATTCCATCTAATGTAAACTACTTCTAATGTTACGATCTAATGTTCACAATACTTTCCCTCCAACGGGAAAGTAGAAGCAACGAAATGAACTAGGATTCGTAAAAATCATGGGCCTTGTCCCATCTATTGTACGTATGGGTACGGTTCGGAAATACGCATCCGCTACCCTTTACCCAGCCATCGCGAGAGATGGTCAGACCATCAAAATACCCTCGCTTTGCCATTACTTTAAACGGCTGCTGGCGTTGGAGGAACATCATATCGTGTGTACCTACCAGCAGCTTCCATGTTCAAGGGGTGTATGCGTGAACTTTCATATTTACATTATCCTGTTTGTTTTATAATGTGCGTGATAAGCCGCTGGGTATAGATATACACGAGCGAATAGAATGTAAAACGCTCGCGCCTATCTAAATGATCGGGAGTCTACTTAGTAATAAACTTGTACCGCATGTAGCTGTGGGAGCTTATAGGCCCTGTTGCATTTAGGACAGTAAGATCCATGTGTTTAGGGTCGGTCAAACTCACAGGTCAACACCCATCCGGCAGCCTTCACGCACAAGTTCGAGCTCGGGTAGGACTCTGGCCTGCGGGCCAGTTTACAATAGGAGTCACCTTCGGGCACTTTTGGAAGGTCTGCGCACCGTACGGCATCAGCCAATTGATTGTGCATTCCGACCGACAGCCGGGGGAGTCTGGAAATAGTACAGTCTGCTATAGAGCGGGGGTAGTTGTTAACCTTACGGCAATTGCTCTTGAAACGACCATTCGGCCACCCGATCCCAGGTGAACAGCCGGGCAAACGATGCCATGGTCCGCGATAAATTCGGTAGACACCGACAGGTTCACCCGTTGTACTTGACAGCTCTAGTTGCAGTACCGCATTTAGTCCTCAACCTTAGAAGAATCAGTAAAAATTATCCAAAATTTACACCGATTTTACAAAAGTAAAAAATGGACTGATTTATCTGAATATTAATTTCATAAATACTATCGATGAGCGCCCTCTCTCGGCCGGCATATGTAACCGGTTGAGCGCCGCCTGGGTCGCCCCCTGCGGGGGATTATTTATTACTTATAATTAAAATATAAATTATAAAATAAAATATAATAATATACAAAAGAGGTTTTAACACACTATTTATATTTTCTGTCACCCTAACAATATCCCGTCAAGTATGCAAGGACTTATTTCATCGGAATATTATTTTCATGAATAAAATCGATGAGCTCCCTCTCTTGGCTGGCGTTCCATTACACAACCGCGTCGGGCGGCGTAGTTCGTTTTTCAGCTAGCCTCGGGCGGCCCGGCGTTAATATTTGATTAAAATGTATGGCGAAATTTAAATATAATTATTGTAGTTTAGTTACAACCAAACTTTTACAGTGGTATTTCGGACCAACAACGTATCTGTGTACGAAATTTCAGGTTCTTGGTTGAGAATAAACAGCGCGTGGATAAAATTACGGAATATTTATGTCTTTGTTCCCAAACTTTGAAAAATATTCAGATTAAAAAAAACAATTACGTCTTATGACATTTGTTGGACCCTGACAACATTTTGAGACTTTATAATTAAAAGAATTAAACGCATTTTTGAAAATCGCATGACTTTGTATTTATCACCAAGAATGGAGTATTTTACTCATTAATCCAAAGAAAAATTCCCACCAGATGCTCTGAACGTATATAAGACGGCTGTTACTTACTTGGTGAAATGGTATCAAAACCATTACTTTCCTAAATTTAGGCACAAAGTTAGTGATCGCTTAAATATATACAGGTTCGCTATGTTAGTGATCGCTTAAATTTAGGCACAAAGTTAGTGATCGCTTAAGGTATATATTTATGTTATCTTTATCGTCTACCCCTCCCCTTCCCTTACCCCTAAAATACCTCCAGTCAATCCAAGCACTGTCCAATTTGTTTTAAACCCATAAAACATAACCCTGACCGCAAATAATTCTACGACGTGAACATTGGTTGGTAATTAACCTAAAGCCGTTTACCGAAAAACCTTGTTTGCTACAATTGCAGTTATAAATTGATGTGTCCACGAAGGAAATTAAACTGATGAGATAAAATTTCTGGGACCATAGTTTGTTTTGAAACGGTTTATCTTAAGAACAGCATATACTTAATAATAATAATAATAATAAACTCTTTATTTGCACTTAAAAAGTATACAAAAAAGGCGAGCTTATTGCCACATGGCAATGTCTTACAGCTAACCTAAATATAGTGGTACATGCGCGCATTGTTAAAATAAAGATTATTACATAACATACAGACAAGTGGAAGAATTTAAGACTAATAGTGCCCGAGGAGAGGAAATTGGGGGAGGAACAGGAGAGAAAGGGAAGAACTGGTTACTTCTTAGAAAGGTAGTAATCCTTAAGGTGAGTCTTAAACGATGGTAAAGAAGGCGAGTGTCGTATATTTGCTGGGAGATCATTCCAGAGTCTTGCACCATGGACACAGAAAGAATAGGAATAGAAATCACTATTATGACTCGGAATTTTTAATAAACTGTCAGAGGCTGACCGAAGTACGAGACCGTGGGAACTTAGTGGTTCAAAAAGCTCCTGGAGATAGGATGGTGTTAGTTGGGTGAGTACACGATATAGGAGAGCCAGTATATGAACATTTCTTCTTTGGCGTATTGGCAACCACTTTAACTGTGCCCTATAGTCGGACACGTGATCATACTTACGTAGACCGAAGATGAATCGTATGCATACATTTTGCAAACGTTCAAGTTTGTTGAGCAGTTCCTCTGATAAATCGAGATAAGCCACATCTGCATAGTCAAGGAGAGGCAAGAGGAGAGACTGTGCAAGAGATTTTTTTGTACTTCATTAATAATATACGCTGATTTTCAGAATTCCAACGTTGACTTGTCTTTCTGAGCATTGTACCACTCACAGGTCTGAAAAAAATCTGTAGCGCAAGAAATCGTCGCTGCTGTTCATTTATTCATTATGTTGGCGCCCAGCTTTGCACTTCATAGAGTAATATAGTCAGGTTCACTACATAAACCTTTGAAACTGTAACGGACCTAAAGTCCATTACATGCGATCAACAAATGCATCGATTTCCAGTGAAATACACTAACACAATTCAGCTATTATTTTAACCCGTGCAGCCATGAATCAGAACGATGAAACAATACTTTTACTCGGAATATTTTGGATTGCATCATTTATCGGCCTATATAAACCGGCGAAAAAGCAACCAAATTAGTCTGCAGATAGCGACGGCGCACTTCGGTGTCCCGGCTTCTCGGTCACATATCATTCCCCGAGTGATCACCTTCCCCCAAGGTTGCGACGGCATATTCGGTACCCTTCTCACGAGGTGTGTCAATGAATCCGGCTCCTCGGTTTCCTTTCCTTATCCTCCCTAGTCTCGAAGCATCAGTCTGTAATCCCACAGACTCGAGCCGTGCCCAGTATAAGATACTAGGAGCACACATACAATCCTCATCCGTATATCCTCGTAACCGCAGTCGCGCATCTATACACTCGCGTCAACATAACTTGTTCGGGAAGCGTTATAACTGGCAATATCTAACGGTCAATCAATAAATGCCTTTTACTTCATTCAAAACCGCCTTTCAATACGGAGATAACTCGTAAGTTGATACCACCACCTCACACCGAACAATTTGGAGTCTAGTGAGGGGTGGTCCCTCACAAAACTATACAATCTGGCGGTCTTTATAAAAGTATGCACGTACATAAGTATCCGCTCATTATGTAAAGTTGCGCGGATTCGAGGGAAACTTCCCAAGTGCGCTGCCTGCATTCCTTTATTTATTCCGTACGCTCTCTTCTCAACTTTGCCAATTATTCTAAAGAAGAGCGGAAGCTGCGCAGCGCGGCCTTCAGACCGTACGAGGGGCACGTTTAATTTCAGCGCCCGACTCTAAGAAAGTTGGGCAAACGCATTTTCTAAATTTTCATCATCATCATTTGTGTTGGATAGATACAAATCCTTTATTGCACTTTTGGGGACCTAATGCAGTTTGGCGTCACAGAAAGTGAACTATTGTATAACTAGCTGACCCGTGCCCACTTCGTTGGGCGATAAACATTATTACTTGTGATGAAATTATGAGTGGGGTTCGGTTAGTACTGAGTGCTATGATTTATTTCCTGACTGCCAAAAGGAGGGTTATATTTTTACTGCATATGTATGTATGTATTTGCATGCCAATTTGGCTGTATTACCGGGTTTCAAATAAGTGAATGAAACGATTATGATTGAATAAATTATGTTTATTTTAATTGTTCCAAACTTCTGCAATGTACCAAAATATATCGTCTTTTAGGAGTTCCAAACCGAGATAAGGTCGCGGTTCCATACCTATGTCGTATTATCTCTTTAACCATTTATGCAGTAAAAGGGAAATTATATGCAGTAAAAGGGAAAAGTCTTTTGTTTTAAACACTTGAGACGATAAATTTACTTATTTTGATTTGAATTCATAATTGTTTGATAATATGACCGTTATAGGCATTACCAAGCTCTACAACTTTTCTCTAGAAGTCAATCATATATCTCTCATCGTTAAAGCAGCGTTCGTAAGAAATGTTTTCATTCGACCGATTTTTTTCCGATTTTTTTCCGACTACCACGAAAATGTCTTTACATTTTTCGGATTAATATGTAGCCTATGACACTCACAAATAACGTGGCTTTCTATTGGTATTTTTTTTTTCGAAATCGGTTCAGTAGATCCAGAGATTACTCCCTACAAACTCACAAACTCACAAACTTTACCTCTTTATAATATTAGTATAGATAATATTAGTATAGATAATATTAGTATAGATAATATTAGTATAGATAATATTAGTATAGATTATATTAGTATAGATAATTTTAGTATAGATTAAGGACATGCCAATGCATAAGAAATATTCCAACTTATTATTGTTTGCACATGTCTTTAATCCAAGGAATGTCGCGTCAAGCACCTACTTTATGCATTTCAGAGGGTTACAAGATAAAAAGGGGCTGAATCAATTAAGACGAATTGCTCAAAGAAATAAGTAAGTGTCTTATGAGTAATTAGCAACATAGTAACAAAATCATCAAGCAACAAAATCGGCTCAATATATCCAGAAATTACTCCCTACAACCTCACAAACTCACAAACTTAACCTCTTTATAATATTAGTATAGATTATTGCTATTACGGTTTTTTTTATAAAATATTTGTGGTTTATGTATTTACCCATGTAGATATATGTTTACTTCCGGAATGTATTCAATCAAATCTTTCATTTGACACTAAACGAGATATATTTATGTTAAGTAATTGACATTTGAACATTTGGACATTTAGACAACTACTTACTTTAGAGTAAAACGTGCTTTTCAGCACGAACAAATTGTATCTGATAATATATACTAATATTATAATAAGGTAAAGTTGCGCGTTTACGATACTTTCCCTTCGGCCGGGAAAGTAAAAATTAATTTACCGCGTAAAGTTTGTAGCACCCGACGTTTCGACTATGTTGCAACCGCCGTTTTCCAGAGTTGACTGGATAGTCAGTCCAAAGTAAGCAATATTTTGAAAATATTATGTGGAACTAATCAATCGTGGTCAACTCTTTAAAATCCATCTACAATCAAACAGATTAGTTTTACGCACATGCGCGTGAACGCGGCGTACGCTAGGTCAGGAGAAATCATGGAAAAAAAAACGAATTTAAACTACGTCACTTCAAATATGTACTACCTATGAGAAAAACACATCTTGAATAACCGACACACCTGAAACACATACTGAAAACATTACATTCCTTTTTTTTGGCAGTCGCGTAAAAATTATGTTGCGCTGAAGCAGATGAAATAAATTTTGCCAGGAGCTTTTGATGCGATTTTAATAATATTATGTTAAAGTAAGATGATATTAGGGTGAGAAATTGCGAAAACATGCCTGGTGGAAAGGAGTATATTATGTGGGAGTTATGGTATGGATGGCGGGGGGGGGGGGAGGAGTTGGAGATAGGCGAGGTAAATGGGTCAAATTTCATATATTCAGCGTATATCGCCCACGAGTAATGAAGCTCTACAAAATACGACCCACGCAGGAGCCGCCGCACACACAAGAAAATGATAAAAATAATTATTATTGTCCGCGGTACGTGAGCTTATTTCAGCGACCCTTAAAGAGGGTGCACACTTCGCCAAAGGTAGACCCTTAAAGAGGCCTTTCCAATTTGACTATTTTCTCACTATTTCCTCCGTCACCCGCTGTGATATCTAACGGGGAGCTAAAGGATCCAGTGCAGTTAGGCCATTAAAACCCATGTGTTAGGGTCGGCTTAACTCACAGGTCAACACCCATCCGGTAGCCTCCACGCAGAAGTGCGAGCTCGGGTAGGACTCTGTGCCTGCGGGCCAGTTCCCATGGGAACCGTCTTTCGGGACGGTTTGCGCACCGTGCCCTGGACGGTTTGCGCACCGTGCGGCGTCAGCCAATCGATTGTGCATTCCGACTGATAACCGGGGGCATCTAGAAACAGCTTGTTTCCTATAAAATACAATACAATTTAGTTCTGCTACAGTAGGTAGGCTTTCCTACACTTGGATGCGTCTCTGCCTCTAAAATTTTAAATAATGTAATTAATTAAAGAATATTAACTATCATGATATAGTTATGGCAATATAAATTAGTTTTAGTAAATTATAATTGGTTTGAAAACCATTGATAAATAGAAAATAATCTAATAATCAAAATTGCTGATAAAAAAAAATAGCTCAATGTCTGTAGTCATAATTATCAAGGCAATAATATGATGGTCATGAAAATAGATAAGTGTATACTAAAAATATCTAAATTTAAATTAGTTGTCAAATCTAGCAATATAGCCGTCGTCGATAAAAATAAAAATAAAAATTACGCTCTTCGGCAAAGTTGATTATCATGAATTTTCCGTTAGAGCGTCTATTATTTAGATATCCTATAGAGCGGGGGTGGTTGTTAACCTTACGGAAACTGCTATTGAAACGACCAATCTGCTACCTGATACCGGGTGAACAGCGGGGCAACGAATGCCGTGGTCCGCGATAGATTCGGACTGATTCGGTAGACACCGAATCAGTCCGAACTGGTAGCCAGAGAGCGAGGTGGCCCCACTGGGTTACCTTTCTAGTGCCTCGCCATAAGGAGTAGGCCTCTGGCCGGTTTCTTCCCAAAATCTTCTACGCTCACCTCACAGTAGGTAGACTAATCATTATTGTTAAAACTTTCTGAGGTGACGGGGTCTCCCGTTGTAGTTGATACCTCTAAGTGTGGAATCTAACGGTTCTGTGCAGCTTGGGCCTGATGACTTGTTTGTTTATCTTGGTTCGGTTCAATTCCCACCCGGTAGCCTCCTCAAAGAGGGACTAACCTGGAGAAGAATACTGAGAACCCTGCCAGAGCTTGTCGTAGACAAACGATCAGTTGTACAATCTGGGGAATACCTCGGGAGACACTGGGTGGTTTGCGCGTCGTGCGGCGTTTGCCAACCGACTACAATCCGGCGAATAACCGGGATGGGGGTGAGAGTCTGAAAACGGTCTGGTACCTTTCCTAAGCAGCGGGGTTGGTTGTTGACCTGATGTCAGCTACCTTTGAAACGATCCTTTGGCCACCCGATCCCGTGTGATGTTGGCAAGCAAAGGTGACCATTAGGTAGAGAAATAAGAAATAAGAAATAGGAAAAATTTATTTTCATAAACCCGATCTGGGTATAGAAGTTACATTACAAAAAATTATTATATATATAATAACATTACGAAATTACAAAAAATAGTATTTCTGAAAATGAAATTACATTTCAAATTATAAAAAAAGTGTGTAAAAAGTTCTGCGATCTAAGCTAACAGTGTATAAAAAAAGTGTATAAAAGTTCTGCGATCCAAGCAAAGCATTCGACTGTATAAACATCAATACCCTGGTAGACAAGCTAAACCATTATGGAATTAGAGGAGTGGCCAATTCACTTATTAAATCGTACCCACAAAACAGGCAGCAAGTGGTGGAGATTAAAATAATTGATGGAATTGAGGAAAAGGCTGAGCAACCGAGTTGTGAAATAGTAAACATCGGTGTGCCTCAGGGCTCAACATTAGGACCTCTCCTCTTCAAACTCTATTGTAACGATTTAGCAACTAACATAACTTGTGCCAAGACGGTCCAACTTGCAGATGACACCACGTGCATTCTTGAAAGTGACCATTCAACAAAAATGGAGGATCCAACAAGCGAAACACTTTTTGAAGTCAATGATTAGTTTAGAGTGAACCCGATGTCGCCAATTTAAGCAAAGCAGTGTTGATAAACTTCTCAAATAAAAAAGAAAACAGTTAAATTACTCTATCGAGATTGCCAAGTCCACTAAATTTCCAGGAACTTACACCGACGAAAACATGTCACGGAAAACCTACATAGACCAGCCCAAACCAAAATTGTGTTAAGCCCGCTATGCGGTATCCAGATCGAGAAAGATCTGGCCGCGCAAGCGACTTCGGATCCGTGACCAGATTGTAGAACGGAGAAATATGGCCAAAGCTGGTAGCGAGAGCGTGAAGTCGGCCCGCTGGTTTCACTTCCCAGTACCTCGCGGTGAGTCGTTGGACCCTCGCGGGCTTGTTGGTGGAGTTATACGGTTGACAGTGTTGTCTTAAAGTCTCTGCGTTCACTTCATAGGAAAAGGAATTATCAGATATCGTTATAACTTCCTGGCGTGGCGGGTTCGCCCGTAGTAGTAGGCAACTCGCAAGTGTTACCAGCTGTAAAGGAGGCAGTTATTAACCCAGTATATTACTAATCACTTCGGATGGTAAATAAGCGAACAAAATGTTAGATTTTTGTTTCCGGTTAAATAAAACAATATATTTTTGTCAGATCGCGATATCTATTACCGTTTCCGAGTTAATAACCGATTTTTTGTTTTTCTTTGCGATTTTTCCCTCGGGATCGTTTCAATTACCTCCGGACCCCTTTCTTGTACTCATTATGTAGCGAGATTTCTTTTTTTGAGTGAAAAAGGACTACTCAAAAAGGCTTTGTAATTTAAAAGTTATGCGTGGGGCTGGGCGTCAACAAAAGAAGCACTTGCTCGTCTGCGCTAATGGCCGTCGCGACCCTTGAATGTATTTGTAAAGCGGCCACGACAGTGGTCGAGTACCGTCTGGGAGTTGAAAACAAAGAGTAATTAGCATCTTCATTGCTAGGGAAGAAGTATCTAGCAGCGTGTGCTACTATCGACGGCTGCAACTCAATAGCGGGCGAAGTAGCGATAGTTACTCCTTCTATATCAGTGGTTTCCAACCCACAGATGTCTGCGGATCACTCAGCCTGAAAGTGAATTATCACGAACCACTCATTACATTATTACATACATCTGATCAGTTGTAATCAAATTCGCAGGTGATTAAATACAACAATTTTTCAAAAACAAACTATTATTATTAATTTAGAAACTAAACTATTAGGAAATTATTAAGAAGTCATAATTTTGATTTAATCACTAGAATTAACCTACCAGGGCTGTAATCCTGCAGTCGGGGCGGTTGGGATCAGAAGATCACTGATTTGGGGAAATAGGGCGGTTGGTGCACTGTCCTGTTTGCTAGATACGTTGACCATCCGGCGAATAACCAGGATGGTCTGGAGATGCATGTTTCTTATGACAGCGGGGGTAGTTGTTGACCTGACGTCATTTATCCTTAAAATAATCCGTTAGCCACCCGATCCCGCGTGATATTCACTGGCAAAGAATATGAACTAATAGTTGAAATAAATATGAACTATTAGCTAAAAGATTATGGCAATGAAAATGCACAATCAGAAGACTTCAGTGTGGATCTAGTTAAAAACTTTACGAAGAACTGATTAATGAGGATCCAACTTAATTTTGAACTTCAATGCTAATGGCAAAAGATACATTTGCCATTAGCACTGAATTTCAAAATCGGATACATTTACATAATATAAGAAATGCACTATCTGTAAAAAATAACTACAAATATATCTGTATATGAATAATACTAGATGCAGCTTACGCACTCTAACACATCTATTCAGAGCATTCAATGCAGTTATACCGTTGATGATTGTGGCGCTGCGAGTGCCAGGAGTACGCGGGTGTGCGGAGGAAGCTAACAGAAAAAATAGACCGTCCTTCTAATCACTTCACTTCACACTGATACTTCGCACTTTGGTAGCTAATGGGCCCTTGCTGAGTTGGCCACGAAGACCCATTTTGTTCAGGGTTAGTCACACTCACGGGTCAACACCCATCCAGCGGCCTCCACGCATGAAGTGCGAGCCCGGGCAGGACTCTGGCCTTAGGGCTAGTTTCCCCTAGAAGTCAACCTTCTAGCGCTCCTAAACGGTGCGGCGTAAGCCAATCGATTGTGCACGCTGACTAACAGTCGGGGGAGTTTGGAAGCAGTACTGTTTCCTATAGAGCGGGAGTGGTTGCGTTACGGCGACTGCTCTTGAAACGACCATCGGCTACCCGATCCTGGGTGAACAGCCGGGCAAAGGATGCCGTGGTCTGCGATAGATTCGGTATACACCGTTTCACCGCTTCGTAAGGGAGAGGACCGCGCAAGCGACTTTGAACTCGTACCCAAACGAGAGACCGGGGTAATCTGGTCGCAATTGGAAGTAAGGGCTAGAGTATACGCCCGCTGGGTAACATACCTGGTAATCTCGCGAATAAGGCGTTAGAATCTTACGGGCATGTGGCGGAGTTTGACGGTGGACTGTTTTGTCCAAGTCTTCTGCGCTCACTTCACGGGAGATAGAACGAACAGTCGTTAAAACTTCCATCGAGATTTGGATAATGCGGAATCCATATTACAAGAGTATAATGCTGTAAAATAAAGGGAAATATCCTGTGAGTTGACATTAGCTAAAAAGAGTAATTTCTATATTGCTGGATTTAACAATTAATTCAAATTTTAACATTATTGTGTACAGAAATCTATTTTCATGACTATCACATTATTACTAGAAAAATTATGGTTATAGAAATTGTTCTATTTATTTGAATAGCAATTTTCACTATTACATAGTGTTCTAAATCACTTAAATTATTAATAATAAAAACAAACCGTTTTATTTGATTACCAAATCGGCGAACTTATTGCCATAAATCAATATCGTACAGTTAACCTTAAACTAATGGAACAAAATGTTATGCGGTAAAAAAACCAAAACTAATAAATTAAGTCTATAAAGGCAATTCGTACAATTGAAACCAGCAGAAAAAACCACAAATTTAGAAAAAAGAACAGTAAACCTATAATAACGCAGGGGCCGCATAAGAGAGGCAAAATAAGGAAAGTTTATGAGCGTGGGTTCAAGTGTTCATTGAGCCTGCGTTTTGAAGCAAAAAAAAACTCGGTGCTATCCTTATACGTGCGGGTATAGCATTCCAGATACGGGCTTCAAGTACAGGGAAGGAGTGCGAGAAGAAATGACTACTGTGACCAGGGATCGTCTTCCGATCTCAGAGGGCGCCCGTGAGTAAAAATAGGTTTGAACCTACTTATAAGATACCTCGGAGCAGCCCCTTCAAGATTCTGAAGAGCAAACCTAGGACTATCGTATCTTTCCTTTTTCGGGGCGTCAGCTAGTGAAGTCTCAAATTAATTGATGTGACAGCTAGTGAAGTCTCAAATTAGTCACAACTATCACGATAAATAATTTCCCACAATGATTTACATACTGAGAATATTAGACGCAATGACGCATCTAAGTGTACGAATGCCTACGTACTGGAGTACAATGAATTGTATGCAGACGTTTTCTCGTAAAATAAATTAATAGTTTTAAAAAAAAACACTAAAAACACGCCTTTGGGCTATGATACGATATTCACATACTCACGGCTATGATACGATATTCCATCATGGAATGCCAGTGCCTATCTTCCGGCTTCATCATCAGACCTTGAAACCTAATCGTGGTCAAAGTTCATTCCAAGACTTTTCTAACAAGTCCAAACACAGCTATGATACGATGTTCCATCATGAAGTTCCAGTTCATATCTTCCGACTCCATCATCAGATCAGTTCGACAGTACAATATTATTATATTATCATCAGAACTACATACAGCTGCCAATTTTCATGACGCTACGATCCTTGGAAGATGGTTAAATTAGTTACCTTAGATTCCATTTCATAGTTAGTTACATACAGGTAATAAAAACGTGGTAAAAAGATTCGTGGCCAATTCTTAAAAATAAAACACATCGATTCGTCCACATCCAGCTTTACTTTTTGTTCCCGCGCACGTATTCGCCCCTTGACAACTTTAAAACGCGCACTATACGTTACATTACTCTCGCCCGAGAGCTAATTCTGTCTGCTTTGAAACATGCCCTCGATTTTTCCTCTTTTTCTCCATACAGGCCGCAATCTCTCGTCTCGCGCGTCTCATTTGGACCGCCCGAGCCAGCGAAAGCATTCGTGTTCAGTCGTTCTCTGTACTCAGTACTCCTCTGTCAAATAAATACCGAAAATTGTTCAATAAAACTAAAAATATTGGCGTAATCATGCAGATTTATTTTTCAAAAGTAAAGCACGAGATACAAATTACTGTAGCTTTAAAAAATATTAGTGTTTGGACCAGTAGCAAACGAATAAATACATTAAAAGGAATAAAAAACACGACTGCCTCTACAAAAAGTGAACTACGTGCGTGCGAAATTATTTTATTATTTTATTCAGGTGAATGAGTATATATGCCATCTAGCTGAATACAATTTGGAATCGGCCATCAATAAGGTCACCAGATCTAACTCTTGTTTAGACCATATATTTACATCAATTCATAGAAATGTCATAGGGATCGTCTGCGATAGTCAATTAACAGATCACTACCCAACAATCTTATCTGCCAGTTTATGCATTCACTTACATAAAACAATTCCACTTAAAACCATAACCTTCTTAGATAACAAGAGTCTGTCGACTGCTATTGATCAGATTGAATGGAAGGACATGTACGCATGGAATGATGTGAATGTGGCTACTGACTTTTTTGTTCAAACTCTTGAGGCATTAATTAAGAAAAACACGAAAACGATACGCACCTCCCATAATAAAAAGAAATTAAAACAATGGATTACCAATGGCTTACTTATAAGCATTAGAAAGCGGGACAAACTACATCGACGGTTTAAATCTGATCCTGGAAATAGTCTCTTGCAACATGAGTATATCCGGTACAGATTTTTTTTATTATTTTATTTTAAGTGAATGGAATTTGATTGTAAAGTTTAATCTGTATTTTTTGACAATCTTATCTTTGGTTTCTCATTTTCGCTGTTGTTTGTTTTTGTAATATATTTTGTTTTTAATAACATTGAAGCATTTCTTATATTGAATTTGATCATTTAATTATTCAAACCACTCGTAAGGTTAATATTAAAACGTTAAGATTCTCCTAGTCAACACTATAATTCTACTCATCCTTGATGACGGCAACTGGACCGGACTTGGACCAATATGGACCGTGTTTACGCAAATCGGCCCAAAATAGGATTCAGAGGATTCAAAATGCCTGTGCCAGGTTCTGTTGCATATTTCACCTAGAAGCAATGCAGGTCACTGCAAAAGGATACATTTGATTTGCGGTAAAATGTAACATTTTTGTGTTTACTGCAATAAAGAAATATTTTTTTAATCATAAATTTATTGTTTCTTCTCATCTATGAACCTGATTCAACTTTGTGTTATCGTAAATAAAATAACAATGTTATATCTAATGGTAAGATTAATTAGTTAGAGGACTTCATATTTTTCAGTACAATGTGTTAAGTGTCAACTGTAAATTTTTAAATAAATTCAGTCGTTCACTTTGTGCAATAAAATTGAGCCTATTTGATTCTGTCATACCGTGATTTGAACCCGCGTTTATTTCAATTAAGGCATTTATTTCAATTAAGAAGTTCTTAATTCTTGTTTACGACGCACGTCTGAAACCCTTTCGACGTTCATCAGCCCCAGACCATTTATATCCATGCTGTTTTTCGCGTAATTATTTAATTTCCGCGCAGATTATAAAGCCCTACATAATTTTCAGTAATTGAACCCAGCAGCAAACGCGGAGGTGCTGAAAGTGCTACTTCTCATTCAAGTGTCGTCCCCTTCTGCAAAGGTTTAAAAAAAATAATTATTGTACCCGTAGCTCGAGACAGATGGGGGGTGGGGGGGGGCGAGCACAAGATCTACGGCCTTCACGACGCTGGTATATAAAACACTAATATATTGTATTTGGGTAACTGACTACGTTAAGTCAAAAGCATTTTACTTAGAAAAAAAAAATTAAATCGGTTGTGTCACTTCAAGACTTTTCCGGGAGTAGCCAAGGACTGATTTCTAGTATTTCTGGGAAGATCAGAATAAAATCGATAAGCGCCCTCTCTCGGCCGGCGGAGAAACCCGGTTGGGTTCCATTGCAACGCCTCAGGCGGCGCGGTTCGTCTTACAGCTAAGGGCGGGGTTGGGTCAAGCGCCAACAGATGGAATTGATATTTAATTAAAATGTATGGCGGAGTTATAATATTTTTAGTGTAGCTTGTGTATGAGATATTCTAAGCAAGGCATCTGTGTACCACATGTCATGTTTCTTAGGACAATATCTCGAGTCCGCCCCTGGTCCACCAGGAGGCGCACTCGATGGATACTGCATGACTTGACGGATGACCAGAAACGGCTGCATGTAGAGTGGTGTCGTAAAATGATAGCAAAGCTTGATGGAGGGCAATCATTGACTGTCTATAATATTGTGACAGGTGATGAAACCTGGGTGTACTGCTTTGAACCGGAAAAAACCCAGTCGGCAAAATCGGTCTTTTCTTTTAAATATTTGCCAACGAAAGTTAAGAAAAGTCGAAACATTGGTAAGAAAATGCTTGTTTCTTTTTTCGGCAAATCAGGACATTACACAACAGTGTTGCTTGAAGACTAAAGGACAGTGACGACAGATTTGTACGTTAAGATTTGCTTGTCCAGAGTCTTCAAAAAAGTTCGCGAAAGGTGTAGGTATCCGAAGCAATGTCACCCTTCACCACGATAACACGTCCGTATATACCGTACAACCGAAGCGTATTTGAAGGCGTCAAATGTCGAACTGATGACGCATCCGCCATACAGCCCAGACATACAGCCCATACAGTTTAATAAAATTAAAGACAAACTTAGAGGCACACGTTTTATGAGCTCTGAATCGGCGGTGAATGCGTTCCACGAAGCCATTAAAGAGAACCATAAGGAAGACTGGTCAAACATCTATTTACTATAGTTCCTTGGAATGCAAAAATATATAAATTATGAGGGCATATACTTTGAAAAACAATAATTGTATCTTAAATCTAATATCTAGTCTTACATTACATTACATTACATTTTCGTCGTGTCCAATTGACGGCTAAAGACCGCTCTTGGACGTGTCAAAATAATTGGGTTTTGTAGTAAGTTTCGTTACTATAAATAATCAAAATAGAAGTTTAATATTTGAAGTGGTTAGTGATTCGAAAAGATACGTAGTAAAATTATTTATCGTAATATTCAAATTGTCAGTAAAATGTTAAATAATCAAATTAAATCTACGTTACGCATTTTAAACTAAAAGTACAGATATAAGACCATATAAAATAATCAGACAATAAGGCTCTACTTTTATGTTAAATGAGGGTAATTTAAATGAGCACAATATTTGAAAAATCATGGCCCTCAAATTCGGCCAGATTATAGAAAGGGTGGCCTATCAGCATCTCTTTGATGTTTTTTTTTAATTTTATGTCCTCCAGCTGTTTAAATTTTGTAGGGAGCAGATTATAGAATTTAATGCTAAGGTACAAGTAGCTTTTCTGTACTTTTGCCAGTCGTATTTGGGGTACGCATAAAAGGGAGCTACCGCGGGTGTGATGCGAGTGAATGTCTGCATTAATTGGTGTTTCTGTTAGGTGCTGCTTACTTATCAGAATCCAGAAACTTTTAGTATGACGTAAGTATTATCACTTCTCGTAAGTGCATTGCCACGTGAAGCGTTAAATGCGGGTATGTATGTGGAGGAAACACGGAGGGCACTGCAGCTAAAGGTAAACTAATTCTCAAAATCTGATTACGTTACCGGATGACGTCAGTAGCCACTCGTATGGCGCAACGCAGAGATCCCCAAACATTTTCCGCCAATGCACACCGTCAAACATTCCAACGTTGCCCACTTTTTCACAAAACATCATACCAATTACATTCTTGTATTGTATTTTTACATGCTTTATTTTAACTTACAATGTTTATATGTATGATGTCCGTTAAAAGTTTCAAATATTTTTTCAACGACTTGCTTGTATCCGATTGAGTTGAAACTTGGTATAATTATGTACGTTCGGTGATAATGCAATATTATGGTACCATCAAGCAAAGGAGGATGGGCGGTTTTGGCCTAGAGACCAATAACGATTAGCGACGCGTCATTGGAAAGGTTTGTATATGTTCTAAAGATTTTTCTGTAGAGGGAAATCTCAAATCGCTGTGGGAAAAAATATGGATTCAAAAAAGAAATATATTTTTTATCGCCTTTGGGTGTTATAATTGCATGATAAACAATATTTTTTCAAGGATAAGGAAAAGTTTTCAACGCAAAGACGTAAAACAGGATACAGTGAGTGTTGTGTACAAGACGGATTTTCAAAATTCCCGCGCTCCGAGCCCGGCCCCCCACCACCGTTATAACCTACGCGGCGGCAGCGGTATGCGACCTACCCGCAAAACAACGGATTGACAGCTCTTCAGTCTACCCTAGACAACGGCGGCTGCAACGTCACCGAAACGTCGGGTGCTACAAATTTCACGCGATAAATTCGTTTTCTATCCTATTTATACAATCCATTTTATTTCGATTCGTTTAATTGGAAAACATACGGTCGTCTATTAATAAGTATGTTGGACACATGAAACAAAAAGATTAGAGTAAGAAAGAACAGAAAAATAGGTAAGATAAGAAAAATTATCCTTTATTTTCCGGGGTGAGTTTTTAAATATCGCCACCAGTTAAAGGGTGTGAAAACTCATAAAACTAAACAAAAAAATATTTTTAAAAAAACAGAATTTTATGATTATATTTAGTTATTTATCTACACAGAAGATTATCTACACAAAAAACTGAGTTGAAAATCATCAAGAAATATATTTGCTTTAGGCCTTTGTTATCGAGGATGAGAATTTCTTATGTTAAATGCGAGAACTTTTAAAAGAAATTATTATCGTGACAGTACAATGTAGGAAAGTAATATTCGCACCTAGTAATAGCCTTACAATGCAGTAAGTAATATTCAAGTGCTTTTCAATCTCATTTTTCTAATACACTCGTAACGTATGTTCGCAAAAATCTAACACAGTTCACAAAAGTAACTCATGGCCACAATATATGTAAATATGAGAAAAAGAAATGAACTTTCATTTATCTATATATATATAAAAAAGTCGGGTTTGTTCGAACAGTTATAACTCGAGAACGGCTGGACCGATTTTCATGGTTTTTGATCTGTAGTTTTTGTCTCCGTCCCGAATAGCAGAATAACTATTAATAACAAAAATTGGAAAATTGACAAAAATATAAAATAAAAGAAAATACATTTTCCCATACAAAATGTAAATCCGTGTTTTTCTCGTGGTCATTTGTACCTGGCATGTTCACGTTTCGGCAAATCATCCGCTTTATTTGTTCTTGCGCCTGATAAAAAATATAAAATGGCGTATATCACAAGGTGCTTCAATGAAGAGAATTAAACCGAGTGCATCCCATGCTGCACAATATGTAAATAGTTTAATTCAATTATGTCTTGCTGACACGTGATTGATATATTTAATTTTTGTAGTTTTATATTTCTTCTTGTGTTATTATCTTAATAAAGTAGTGAACTTAACATTTATTTTGTTTTCATTGTATTACTTTCATAAAATCATAAATTCAGCTAATCTGTAACACGACATTCATTGATTGTTAGGCGGTACGATGTTTGCCGGGTCAGCTAGTATTTAAATAAAAGTAGGATACTATTTTATGGGGCTGTGAAGAAACTATTATAAAAAAATGCCAGAGGAACAATTCGGGTCTCGTATTAAAACACGGACAGTTTAAAAAAAACATAAAAATAAATAGATGAGGTGTTAATCACACTACATATTTTTCTCATCCTGTTTCATTAATACTTCAAGTACTATAAGAAGTATAAGTAGGTACTATAGTGTTAACTATATACCTATGTAGCTAAGTACATAAATCGTTAACTAGTGTTAACTATATACCTATGTAACTAGGGACATATACCTATGTAGCTAAGTGGATCTGGAAAATATGTAGTGTTTAACAGCAACCATCTTAAGAGTTTTAGTTTTTCAAATTAAAACTACTTTTTTTTAAATATATATTTTACCTACCTAGATGTTTGATAACTCCCAGATGTAAATCTGTAACAAGAAAAAAACTTCATTTCAGTTGAATTTCAATATATTATGCAAAAGTAGACCGATTTTTGGATTAGATTGAATTCGATTCAAATCTAATTATTATAAATTAATCAATACTTATGAAAGTTAATATAAAGCATGTCCCTATAGATAAGTGAACAATTAAGGAAAATATTATCTCTTTTATACTATTTTTCTCTCTGCCTCTGTCTCTAAGTATATCTTATAAAATGCAACGTCGGCTGTATGTCACTTAATATGTTTGGTTGGGTTGAATAAATTAAGGATGGGTGTACCTGGAAAGGACGCCCCCTTAGGGCGCTGTTGGGTGGTATGTGCATCATGCGGCGTCAGCCAATCGACTGTGCATTCCAGCTAATAACCGCGGGGTTCTGGAAATGCTATTATACGTTTCCTACGCAACGGGTGGTTTCTGAACTGATGTCAGCTACTCTTGTCACCTGAATCCGAGTGATAGACAGGTAAAGAATGCCGCGCCCCGCGATAAATTCAAACTGAATGTCCGCTAGCATCAAGCAGAGGCCGCGCAAGCGACTTCAGACCTGTGTCCAGACGACGAGAGGCCGAAGAAATCCTGCCAAATCTGATAGTTAAGGCGCGAGGCTGCCCGCTGGTTTTACATCTCAGTGCCACGCGGTATGTCGTTTGTCTCTCACGGGCATGTTGTCGTATTTAGAAGGTGGACTGTGTTATCCCCAATTCTCGGAGTTCACTCTATAGGAGAACGAATGATCTAATATCATTATAACTTCCTGGGGTGGTTGGTTCGCCCGTAGTAATTGACAACTTTTAAGTCCTTTATGTCTCGGAAATAGTGCGATATAACGAAGTTCTTACAACGAGAGACAGCGATGTCTCACCAATATGACTAAGATTCGGAACAGAACTATAAAATATCTCAAGCTACATACCAAAAACAAAGAGACTTTGATGCGGGCGGAGCCGCGGGTATAGCTTGCTTAATTATAACTCAACACTTGTAACCGAACCCTATCTATTGACAGCACCTCCGTCCTCCTTTCTCCCCAGGCCCTGAAATAATGGTTATCGTCGTCCTTCAGAGCCCACTCAGTTAATTAATAATACGCTAAACTTTACCAACCTGAAAGCGCGCACACTCCGAGCTAGAGGTATTTCGAGAGAAGCAACGTAAATACTCTGGCCTATTTGAACGTAGCGTCACAGATTATAGATACAGTAGACCAGCTCGCGTCCGAGAAAGGACAATCGTGCAACGTGATATGAGGCGCGGGAGGAAGTACAGTGCACACGCTTGACATACAAATTTTAGCATGCAAACGGGTGAGCATTGATCTGAATCACCGCTAAAGTCAGGTCAGGCAGGGCAAGCGACCTCGAATTTGTGACCATACTGAAGGATGGGGAAGTCCTTCCAAATCTGGTAGTAAGGGAGCGAGATTAGCCCGCTCTGTCCTCTTCCCAGTGACTCGCAGTAAGAGTCCGGGCTTGTCGATGTAGTTAGTAGTGTAGTTGTCGGTGTCGTGTAATGGACGGGTTCCCCCATTGTGTTTGACACCCCTAATATGTTCTTATGTTATTTACTTACGACTTAGGTTCTGACGTCACAAAGCACAATGACAACGCGCCCAGACGAAACCATAAACTAGGATGTTGGAAGTGTATGTGTGTCCATGATGCATGACGTAGAAGAATTGCAAAAAAATGAGGGCGAGAACGTTTTGCCATGTTCTCATTGGTTTAGCGTGGCCGGAAGAGAGACATTTTATCGTATATGTGACGGCAAAGCTGCCTTGTTTGTTCACTTTGTGACATAATGCGTAATGCCTGTAAAAGCCAGTATGAATATCACGACGCTGAAAGCGTTTCCATTAACTATCTACTAATAATTCAATGACGCCGCAAAGCGTTGTGTGAGGGTTGGCTTTACTTAAAGAAAGCTGAGCAACGCCTCTGTTCTTCAACGTGTCAAAATACTCACTACTGATAAATCCTGATTCTGTTTTATATACATTCACAGGATGAGTTTTTAATTAGTGACATCCTAGAAGTGGGTCAATCAGCACGAGCCAAACCGCAACTTTCAATTTAAGAAATGAGACAAAAAAAAAGTTGTTTTTTTTGTAAAATTAAAATATTGACTGATAAATATAAGTTTGACAAGCGTTGAGCGCGCTGCGCCATCTACCAATAGATAAAATATGGCTAATAAACAACATTCGCGATATTTTACCTACCGCTAGATGGCGAAACGCGATCACCCCTTTTTAGACTATTTTTCAAAATATTATTTTTTCTTATTAAAAAAAATCTTTGCGTTTCTTTTTTCTCAAAAAAATATCAAAAGTTGCTTATTTACTCGTACTGATTCACCCGCTTCAAGGATGTCACTAATTAAAAACTAAAACTGTATGTACGAGTATATCCTGTATATACTGTGTGTTTGTTATTAATGACATTCTTGCAGTAGGTGAATCAGTTGGAGCAAGTAAGCAACTGTTAACAAAAAAATAACAATAAAAAATGTAAACCTTATCTATAAAAAAAAAGTTTGAAAAGCGCCGAGTACGCTGCGCCATCTGTAAAACGCGTAGGTAAAACTTCTCAAATAATCAATATCCGCTATATTTTACCTACCGCTAAACGGCGCAACACGCATTTTATTATATACTATTTTTCAAAACTAAAAGTCAAACTATTTTATACTATTTTTCAATTTCTCAAACCTAAAAAAAAATAAAAAAATAAATGTTTTTTCATTTTTCTTTACCAATACTTGCTTATTTGCGCGTACCGATTCACCCTTTTCAAGGATGCCGCTAATAAAAAACTCATGGTGTATATATAGGTATGTCGTCGAAAAATGTTAAAAAGCAGGGATTTGATAAATTCACGGGAGATGTTACAACGACTACTAAGGGAAATGTTACAACGTAATTTCCTTAACCTTGATCAAAACCCTAAATAGGTTTAGTGAAATGACAAAAATAATATTTTAAACTATTACAAATACTTATTTAGCAAACAAAACCTTGATTTTTTAAACTATTCAACGAGAAGTGTAACTATGAAAATAGTTTCATTTATTCTTTATTGAAACATGTGGTTTTGTAGCACCTCGAGTTACAAATTGTTACTTTTTCACAGCCACATCTTTTCGTTCTGCATTGTACTTTTGATTGTTCACTGGAACATTCGTCAATCCCTTGACCTCCGAATAAAGATAATTTTCCAGCAATTTCACGCAAAATTAGCTTAATCGGTGGTACTGAATCGGTACATGTGGTTGTATGTACATAGTTATTAGAAGAGCTTTTCTAGGAAGCCAATATTTGATGATGCCAACTGAAGTAGCTATTTTTTTTTAGTTTTAGGCGCGGTAACTTACAAATTTTTGTTATTTCACTAAACCTATTTAGGGATTTGATCAAATCACTGGATTTGTTTAGGGAAATGGCCATATCGAGTTGTCGTTTTGACATCTCCCGTGAATTTTTGAATCTCTCTTTTCATCATTTACCTGCGACATACATATACACACCAGAAAAAAACTTTTTCACTCAGCAGTGATAAAATGCAAATTGTGGACAGACCGAGACAGTTGTAAACAGGGAAACTGGGTCGCGAGACATCGACCCTCCTTTCCTTGGTCGTGGACGGTGTAAGCGTAGCGGAGGACGAAGCCTGAAAGAACTGCCGCGGAGACATGTTGATTGATTGAGCTTCCTAAAGGCGGTTCAGAGCGGTCCCCTTCAAATAGAATAGCGTCGTTAGAGGGGCGATCGTTTGTATTCAGTCGACGCGCGCTGCCCGACCGCCGCGCCCTGACTTCCTTGTCTCTCTTCACTCGACCACAGATTAATCAGAGCGTTGCGCGTTAATTTCACAAAAGATCTGACACACCTCGTGTATTCTGAAATCCTATCCTTTTTAATTCCGTCATTTTTACATTGTTTAATCCTTTCAATTTTTATTAGGTACGTACGTACATTATGTATTTATTTATTTATTTATTTAATCTTCGGGAAACATACAGCGCTACATTAATAATGTCTAATGTTATTATATTACTACAATGTTTCGCTGGTCGATTAAGTGTGTCCTACTGTAGTCTTACATTATTTTCTTATATGATAAGTATCAAAATTTAATCGAATTAAATAAGTTACTATCGAAATATTACTAGGATAGGAAAGGAGGTGACTGGGATATAGAATAGGATATAGGCATTTATATTATAGTCCATTGCTATACCTCATTTTCTTTTTGCTCGTTTACAAACTCTTTATGTATATTATATACCCGTTACCTAGTTGCCAAGCGAGCAATGAACAGCCTCACTGAGCTTAGTTTGGTTAATGTGAAATATGTCGATTTCTTGAAATTGACCGTTGTATGTGGTCATCAAGCGGTACATGAGAGAGTTTTGGCTTACACGAGGGACTTCAAATGTACGAGGAGAGAGAACCATTCGCGGCGGAACAAATAATGACAATTTCTCTACCAAATTAGGCTGCAATAATATCATATTTTGATATTTTGTGCAATAATATCATATCAGCCGCTGTGCAGCGGTCTTCCTTTGAACACATACGAAAATAGTTCAGTCTGATCCCGTAAGTTTTAAGTTCCAAGTACTCACGGTAGTCCAGGTATCTAATAAAAGTCATTACCGCAAAAACAATATTTGCGGTCGAAAATTCAATAGTATTCCGGGCGAGATCTCAACACATAACGCGATTGATAATTTTGTCCGTGATACAGAAAAAAGTATGACAAAATTCGTTTTCGCGAATACCGTGCATTTCGGCAATTCAACATCGGGATCTGGACCAGCGTCTGGGGTAGATACTAATCAGTAGGGCAGTTAAAGAAGATCACAAGGAAACGGTGTTTCAAGGTATTCCTTTTCTAATTCCTGGATTTATCCGCGTTTGGCCGAACCTTTCTAAAATATACAGTCCGCTGCCTGACTTTCAGGATATCAACCACAGAAATCCGCATTATACATTACTCGGTAAATGTACGCCAGACTTAATCTCACCATTGCATACGAGTTAACGCAGCGCGTTCCTGCTTGCACGTCTGCGCCCAGGCTCACTCTCCAGGCGGTTGCAAGAGGAGAACAGCTCCGGCATTCTTAAGTGGCGATATGATACGTCAACGCAACACGACAATAATTTCGATATCGTCCGCGATCCGACGACTTCGACTGATTCTGTTTCAGAATCGTCAGCCAATCCCGAAACTCGATACTTTCCAAGTGATTCCCACCCTGATATCGTGTACTGATTGGCCGGGGTCGGTCGTCCTGCAGTAAGCGGCGTATGCTCAATTCGGACCGGGCTCTGAGTGTGCTTACTGCTTTGAGCTAAGGGCGATTCAGGTCGCGTCCTTTATTTATTAAATCAATTATTCCTTTTTACTGACGCTATATTCCAATTGCAATCGTCTTAGGTGGGAATAGTCGGTAATTTTTGATGAATGGGGATTTTTATTGCCATTTCCCAGCTATCTCCTAGAGCAACGACATGCAGACGACATCTCATGTGCTATCGTCTGCCCTAACTTTACTTCTGTCGATTGAAGGACTGTCAATCGCACAGGCTTCGCCACAGAATCGCAAATATCGTCGAGTGACGACAATCGTGTATTGTATCGTCGCTTCAGAATCCGAGGGCTGGTCCAAAATATATTGTGAAAATAAATGTCCTAAAAGTTGCCAAAAACATGTTTTGTCGCCGGATATTTTGGAAAAGTGCTATATTTTCCGAGGACACGATTTTGTTTAAATCACGATATTTAATAAATATAACCTATTATTAAAAATACGACATTTAAATAGACTTTCATGAAAGTACAACATTCTCTGAAAAAAATTTATATTTTATGAAAAACGATATTTTTTTAAATTACGATTTTTTCGGATAATTCAATATTTTTATAAAGTAAAATATTTCGTACTCAATCCGCATCTTCGCCCGGACTTACCCAATCTATTTTATTTATATCTAATATATATTTTTATTATATATAAAAAGTATTTACAAAAAAAGGTAGCGCAATCTCGCGATTTCTCTGGAAAGTATTGTTTTACGCGGCTATTATATATTCGCGACATTCTTTTAACCGCTAGATAGTGTTGTGCCTTCAAACTGTTCTAAAGCATTTCGAAAATATTCGAATGTCGAAAGTTATTTACCCCCAGAATAATATTATTAAAAGTTGTTTATTTGTGGATACTAATTCACCCACTTCAAGAGTACCTAACGGTTAATTTGACCGCTGGTGGGCCAAAAAGGATAATCGGCCTTTTGCGGTGGTTGACAGATCCGCACGTAGCCGTTTCGGATATCCTCCACTTATATTGTATAAATATATACCAGATTAATATTTACCAGATTAATTATTATGTAAATATATACCAGATTAATTATTACCATAATAATTATACCAGATTAATTATATGATAAATATATACCAGATTAATTATTAAGTAACAAAAAAGAATTAATAAAAAACCATATTGTTAGTATTTATATACAAAATCGATCGAAAAAGGTGCAGCGCCATCTTTGCGCGCGAAGGCTGACTTCCGAAAGGTTAACCTCAGCCTGTATAGAGAAAAAAGACAGAAGCAATGGTCAACAGTTGGTTACATTTGTAACTAGGGGCAAAAGAGCCTCTCTGTTTGGTTACATATGTAACCAGGGGCAAATAATCGGGTAGCCGCGCCAGTAAAAATCCCTACCCACTTCGAGCAAACCACGTTAGAACCTTTGATTGAATTCATTATATTTGTAATCGACCTTTCGACTCCGCGCGTCTTTCGACCCGCCGCGCCGGTCGCGTCGTCCGATACGGAAGAGCTTTCCATGTGAACGCTAATTGATGGGGCGAATCTATATCCTTGCAGTGCCGGCGACATTTCAGCACCCTAATGGATGGGGTGCTATTACTATTTTCAGCGTCAAGACAGTTCGCGCACCTGACTTGACTATGTATTTTTTTAAACTTAAAACAACCTTACTTTCGAAATTTAATGGAGCTTATTATCATTGATTATATATGGTATTAGATTGCGCAACGCCATAGTACGATATGAAAACCGCAAATGCAGGCGGCGCTGATAGCTTTGTCCGGCCAAACTAATAGCAATTTATTTGGCTATCTATAATATTATTGATAAATAATGGTTTTTGTAATATGTGTAATGTGTAAAAAAGTTTTTTATTCGCGATATTTTACCTACTGCTAGATAACGCATCGCACTCATTGCTTCTTAAAAAAATACAATAGATATGATTTACAAAATTGTCAAAAAAAAAAACATTTTTTTTGTTTTTTTTTTTGCTTTTTTTGTTTTTAAATTAAAGTTGCTTACTTGCTCGTACTGATTCACCCACTACAAGGATGTCACTAATAAAAAACTGACCCTGTACAGGACAGACAAAAACATTTTCAACAATTGGTTTTATTTGTAAATAGAGACAAACAAGCTTCTTTCTGTTTGGTTTCATTGTAACCAGGGGCAAACGATCGGGTAGTCGCCCTATTGAAAACCCCTATCCCTTTCGAGCAAATCCCGTTGGAACCTTTGATTGAACTGAGTATATATGTAATCTGTGTCTCCCGACCTACCGACTCCGCGCGCCTTTCGACCCGCCCGCGTCGCCCGATACGGAAGAACCTTCCATGCGAACGCTAATTTATGGGGCGAATCTGTATCCCTGCAGTGCCGGCGACATTTTAACGCCCTAAGGGATAGGGTGCTGTTATCATTTTCAGCGTCAAGGAAAAATCAGCGCGCCTGATTTGACAACGTATTTTTTAACCTAAAATAAACTTACTTTGGGGTCAATCCATTTTAAATCACCCAATATATGCAATATATGCAAACCTTGCATTGAAAACTTCGATTTCCTAAGAAATACCGTAACTTATATTTCTAGTCATTTACCAAATTGCAAAATAATTCATGTCAAAGCGTCAACATTAGGCTTCAATTAGGTCTGTGTCATTTCGTTGAAGTGTCAACAACGGTAATTTTGTTAGCTTCGAAGATGTCGAAATTTGAGCCGACAAAAAGTCATTTGCGGGAAGCAATGCTATTCTGCTTTCGTCTTAAGAAAACGGCCGCAGAATGTCATAGATTGCTGCTGGAGGCTTACGGGGAATTTACTCCGACAGAAAGGACTGTTCAGACTTTGTGTCTCCGATTCAAAAGTAGGGATTTCGACGCGCAAGACAAAGAGCGCCCAGGCCAGGAGCAAAATTTTAAAGAAGCCGAATTAGAGTCCATACTCTATGAAGATTCGAGTCTGACGCTGGCAAAGATAAGCGAAGTGCTGAATGTTCATCTCTCAACAGTTTCGAGACGTTCAAAAACTATAGGAGTCATTCAAAAGGAAGGGCATTGGGTTCCTCACGAGTTGAGGCCAAGAGACATCGAAAGACGTTTCATGACTTGTGAAATGCTTTTTCGCCATCAAAAATAAAAAGGTTTTTTCCACCGAATTATCACCGGCGACAAAAAGTGGATCTTTTACGAGAACCCCAAAGGCAAAAATATCGCTCGTACCCCGGTGAATAACTGTCATCGATCTTAACAGCCACGAGAAGAGACATCCACGGAGCCAAGGTAATGCTTTGCTTTTGGTGGGCCCAAACGGGTGTCATCTATTATGAGCTGAAACCGGGAGAAACCATCACGGGCGTTCTCTATCGACCTCAGCTCAAGAATTTGAGCGATGCTGTGAAGATAAAACGGCCGGAATACGCTAAAAGGTACGACAAGGTAATTTTCCAGCATGACCATGCTCGACCACACGTCGCGATGCAGGTCAAGATCTTCCTGGAAACGCTTCGCTGGGACTTCCTACCTCACCCGCCGTACTCCCCAGATATTGCGCCATTCGACTAATATTTGTTCCGGTCGATGGCCCATGGCCTTTTCGAGCAGCGCTTCCAGTCTTTCGAAGATATTGAAAAATGGATGGTTTCGTGGATAGCCTCCAAGGACGAAGACTTCTTCCGCCGGGAAATCTGTCTCTTGCCAGAAAGATGGGAGGACGTCATAGCTAGCGATGGACAATATATTGAATGAGATACACCAATTTGCTTCGAAATAAATGTTCAATATCACAAAAAAAAACGAAGTTAGTTCAATTCAAAGACCTAATATTTTAAATGTATATGACATTTTATTATCTTTAATATTTATTAGTAGGCTGTTGCACAATCTGGGGGCATGATAAGAATAGCTGGATTGGCCAAAAGTTCATAACGGGCGATTTTCGACAATATAAAACGAAACTATACGGATAAAACATGATAATAATAAAAGTAAAAACACATTTTTAAAAACAATATTTTATTTAAATGCTCTGTCCCGAGCCAACCCTCGGTGCAGCAGGCTATCATAATTGAATGCGAATACAAAATTTCGTGTCTGGGCTGTTTACCGTCGATGAGTCATCTCGTTGGGAGCCATCCCTGCGCGCAGCAGCCATGTCATGGTAAAACTTAGAACAGGTTATAATAATTGAATGCGTATACAAATTTTCGTGACTGCTGTTGACCGTTGAGGAATTCCCTCGTCGGGAGACAAGCCTGGGTGCAGAATAGGGTCATGCTTACCATAAAAATGTATTGTCATCGGTACTGCACCAATATGTAAAAAATATCAAATTCATAGGATAAGAGGAAGTGGTTCTAATTCTGCTTGCAAGATTTAACCTAAACAAACATACTGACAAACATTGCAAGGTAAATAAAAGCTTGTAAAAATAATTGTGAAATATAAATTAACCTAAAATTTAAATAAGCAACTACTTCTGATAATAAAAATCGAAGCAAAGTAATAAGCAACTACTTCTGATAATTAAATTATATTACGATAAATTAAATGTAATTATAATACTATTGGATATAATACTATTGATTTATATATGTATATTATTTTAGTTTTTATTTTTATTTATTTTGGTTTTAATATTATTTTTGTATACATATATGTATGTGTATGTGTGCATATATGGATATATATTTTATCTATAGATGTATATGAGTATCTATATTTGTATATGCGTAAATATTTATAGTTTCATATTTGTCGATTTAAAAATAAGTACTAATATATAGTTACATTACATTACATTTTCGTCGTGTCCAATTGACGGCTAAAGACCGCTCTTGGACGTGTCAAAATAATTGGGTTATGTAGTAAGTTTCGCTACTACTCTTTACTGAACATACATAGTTAGTCAAGAATTAACTACTAGATTGTCAAACTATAAATATAAATAATCAAAATAGAAGCTTAATATTTGAAGTAGTTAGTGATTCGAAAAGATACGTAGTAAAATTATTTATCGTAATATTCAAATTGTCAGTAAAATGTTAAATAATCAAATTAAATCTACGTTATGCATTTTAAACTAAAAGTACAGATATAAGACCATATAAAATAATCAGACAATAAGGCTCTACTTTTTTAAGTAATTTAAATGGGCACAATATTTGAAAAATCGTGGCCCTCAAATTCGGCCAAATTATAGAAAGGGTGGCCTATCAGCATCTCCTTGATGTTTTTTTTAAATTTTATGTCCTCCAGCTGTTTAAATTTTGTAGGGAGTAGATTATCGAATTTAATGCTAAGGTACAAGTAGCTTTTCTGTACTTTTGCCAGTCGTATTCGGGGTACGCATAAAAGGGAGCTACCGCGGGTATGATGCGAGTGAATGTCTGCATTAATTGGGGTTTCTGTTAGGTGCTGTCTAGCATACATTAAACACTGGTATATGAACGCCGAATACATAGTCATTACCCTTGCCTTGATGAAATATTCTTTGCATGAGGTCCTAGTCGTTACCTGATACATGCTGCGCAGTGCTCTCTTTTGCAAAAGAAAGATTCTTTTACTGGTTGCAGCATTTCCCCAAAATAGTAGTCCATAAGTCATTAATGAGTTAAAATACGCAAAGTATACTGATTTGGCTGCCGCAAAACCACAAAGACTTCTGATTTTTTTAATAGAGTATATCGAGCTACATAGCTTACTAGCTAATTGTTGTATGTGCGCATTCCATTGTAATTTACTGTCAATTCTTAATCCTAGAAAATTTATATCTTCTGTGATGTCGATTTCAAAATAGTCGTGTAATTCATTTAAATAGTCAACATTGGCAGGTCTTAAGCGAAAAGGAATTATTTTTGATTTTGTAATATTTAGACGTAATTCATTAGAATTAAACCAAATCAAGAGTTGATCAATCGTATACCTAATTCTATTTATTAATGATTCCTTATTTTGGTCACAGAAGATAAGAGATGTGTCATCTGCAAACAGTGTAATGTCATCATTCTCGGATGACACACATCCCGGCAAGTCATTGGTGTACACTAAAAATAAAAATGGACCTAGAATGGAACCTTGAGGTACACCCTTTGTTACTAGAATCGGTTGGCTTCTTGTTCCATTTACTTCTGTCGCTTGATACCTATTTTGCAGGTATGATTGAATTAGATTTAGCCCTTTGTCTCTGATACCATAGTGTTCTAATTTATTCAGTAGAATATTGTGGTTAACGCAGTCAAATGCTTTTGATAGGTCACAAAACAGACCAACAACTGTTTTTGAGCTATCCAGCCCATTCAATAACTCATGCAGTAGTTTCGATGTAGCATTAACAGTCGATAATCCTGCCCGAAAACCAAACTGTTTACTGTTAATAATGTCGTGAGTGTCGAAAAATTTAGTAATGCGATTCAATATTAACTTTTCAAAAATTTTGCTAAAGGCCGGTAATATGGATATCGGTCTATAGTTACCTATGTTATCACGGCACCCTTTTTTGAATAAAGGTATAATTTTTGCCAATTTTAATTTGTCCGGAAAGGTGCCTTCTACTATGCATGAATTAAACAGAGCGCAAAGATAATCTGCTAGTGCAGGCGTTGATGACCTTAGTAATCGGCTGGACACATACCATATGTCAGTCGACGACTTGGGCTTAAGTGATTGGGCTACTTTTATAATCTCCTCCCTAGTCACCGAGGACAATACACAACACTCTGATGTTCTGGGTCGGAATTTTTCCAAAATTTTAACAGCTGAAGTCGGACCTGTTGACTGATTGGACGATGTGATTCCGCCGATAGCCTCAAAATAATTGTTAAATAATTCGGCAACTTTATTGGGATTGTCGTACTGATAATTATTTACATTCAAGGAGACGCTGGCGGCCACCGACATCTGTTGCGAGGTCTCTGACTTAATAACATCCCAAGAAGCCTTAATTTTATTTGTAGAGTTTTTAATAACACCCTCCAAATACATTTGTTTAGCCATCCAAACCACATTTTTTATAAATCTTCTTGTATGTTTTAACATATTTTTTTTAACTTGGCATCATTACTATTTAATAAGTTCTCATGTAGGATTAGCATTCGTTGTTTGGATATTTTTACACCCTTTGTGGCCCAGTCATTGAAATTCTTTCTGGCCTTTTGTTTTATCTGCTTTACGGGCATTATATGATTCAGTGAAGCTATATAGTTATTGAGAAATCTATCAAAAGAATAATTAGGATCAGTAATGTTATTATACTCTAGGGGTGTATTCATTAAGGCTTCTTGGAGATGGTCCAGACTATTACTTGTAATTTTTCTTTTAGTTATGGTGGGAGTTGCAGTCGCTACACATTTTTTATGAGACCAATTTAATTGTTGCCCTCCATGGTCTGAAATACTACACGTTTTCTCATTGACAGTGAAGTCACTAATGTTTGTAAAAATATTATCAATACATGTGCTAGAGCCTTTATTTATTCTAGTAGGAAAATTTACAGCTTTTGTCATATTAAAAGATAAAAATAGATCGATTAGTGCTTCACTACCAGATGTGCTTATCGAGAAGTCTTCATTAAAATCTCCACAAATTATGAGGGACCTATTTTCATTAGTAAGCTTGTCTAATACTATTTCCAGTACATTTATAAATTGATTGAAATCAGATAGAGGTGGCCTATAGAAACAAACAATATTTACAGAGAATTTAGATATAGAAACGCAACTTATTTCCATATTCCTTTCCACAGAAAAATTGCAAATATCATGCCTAGTTTTGAAATCTATGTTACTTTTTACGAATACAGCAGAGCCACCTCTAATCGCAGTGGATCTAGTAAAGTAGGAAGCCATTGTGTAACCTGGTATAATTATAGTGTTTTGCTGGCCTTCTTTTATCCATGTTTCACTTGCACAAAATATATCAACATTATAATCTTCTAAAGTTAGGCCAACATCAAGAGTCTTGTTTTCTAATCATTTTGATGAATCAAACTTATTCGCAGTTCGTCATTTCGGATGGCAGAGAATTTGCTGGTCACGTTGGCAGATTGTTTAAGTATCGGCTTCCCCCGTCTTTTGAAGACCTTCTTGTATGATCCTGTGTAATTGAGAAAATGCTCTCTTTCACCTTTGAACAAAATTTCTTCTTTCCATTCACGTTTAGTGTTGCTCCGGAGTATGTGTAATCACTCTCAACCAAAATCTCAGTAAATGGAATAAATGTGACGTGCCTGTTATTCGCACACATTACATTAAGTTTTTTGTTAATGTCTAGAATATCGTAGTTGTAGTTATTATTGTCGAGCCTATATGGGATATCACATACCAGAAGGTTGGTATTTTTTGACATTTCAATTAAAGTTGCCATATTAATCTCGATGTTATTAAGAGTTTGTTTCTTTGAGATGCCTTCTTTCAGGTAGCTGTAATGAAGTCCTCCCATAACAATCACATAGTCATCTTTAGTCATCTTATTCAGCATGGTTTTTGAAACCTTACAGATGCCATGGAATTGGGCGTGTGTTTTTGTGATGCAGGTACTACGGTAGGATCCTGGAGGCAATAAGTCATTCATCAGACTGGATGCAGTTTTCCCATTTTCGTCTGTCAGTATTAGTACTGTTCTTAATTTATTTTTCCCCTCCATATTATTCTTGGACTTGGACTGAATTGACCTGATTTCTGAATTGATACCGATTTTACCGGTTTTAAAAGCTTCCACTGGAACATTCGCTGTTATTAAATGATTCTTGTTTGGCGTGTTTATTTGTTTTTTATTTCTGTTTTTCGTAATTTCGTCGCAATTTTTAGTTTTTACTGTTTTTTTGATGACTTGTTTTCCTTTTCTTGTACTTTTTTTCTTCTCAGTGACTTTATTATCCACGGTAATTACCTTTGATTGAGTTATAATATTCACTGTTTCCTGTTTAGGCCTCGATTTTTTTGATAAGGTTCTTAAGGTGGTGGGAATGCTATTTGCTATTCCCGAACCTTTTTCTTTTAAAGACTCGATTAGTGTAATGTATTCTGCTTCCTTTTCTCACAAAAGCATAGTTAATCTTGCTATTTCATTTCTCATTTTTATATCATTTTGTATATTGTTTAGTAACAACTCGTCTTGTTTGTTTGAGTAAAATGTGACAGTTCGTTCATATTTGGCGAGTTTTTTCTCCAAAGATGAGACGTATTCGTGAGTATCTTTGAATTCTGAATGCTCTTTTTCATACTCTGCTAGTTTCGTAATGGCTTTAGAATAGTTGGTCACTGATACATCCATTTCGTTTTTTAACCTGGATAACTGTGTCTTCAAATCTATGTTTTCTTGGCAAACTCTTTCAAATTCCAAAAAGTCGTCATTGTGCTGTTTAATCATCTCCATTTTTACGCTGTTAGCATGCTCAAGCTGCATGCCAAGAGTCTTAATTACTTTATTAATAGAGTTGTATTCCTCGCTTAAACATTCATATTTTTCCGTAGCCCCGGATATCAGAGTAGTATCATCATAATATTCCGTTATGGTTCCTTTTTTCTTCGCCAATTTGCTCATGCTCCTTGTCGTCCTTGTGGGTATCATCGCTTCAGCTACAGCCTCGGAAACGGCAATTATATTTAGATTTAAATTCGGTAATGTACAGCCACCTTTACTTTTAGATACCAACGAAAGCGTAAATCGACCCGTTTCACGGACGACCTCTAATGTGGGTAGGCAAATATTAGTTTGAAATGAAATGAAGTTTAAGTTGACAGTGCACACTTAATATCTCATCATTAAAAGTCTGCCTCAGAATAGGCCTAGGCCTAGTTAGAACAGGCCTAGGCCTAAGACATTAATTGTTTACTAGATGTGTTACTAAAATAAATAAATAAATAAAATATTATAAACTTGAAACTAAATGAGAATATGCTTTAATAGTAACGGAAATGGACAAATTATCAATCACATATATGCATATATACACAATCACATATACATACACACTTAGGAAAGCCTATTAAAATTATAAAATAAGAGTGCACTTCTAATACACTCACGTTAATTAAAATGTATACATAGGAGAAAAAATTAGAAGTCTAAAGCATGGCCATATGTTGGGTTCGGCTCGTACTTAAAGACCCAAATGGTCGATTGCTGCTTGAGTAACATCGATGCAATGGCAGCTCATGTGTTCAGGGCAATACGCTTTTAAATCTTCTTCTTTTTTTGATTTGATGGCTTCACCCAAAGAGGGTGATTTCTGCCAAGTGTGCCGTTGAAATAGGAAGAAACTTATTTATGTTAGTGGACGTCACTGAAACAAGTAAAACATCACTCCGTCGGGAACACACAATCGAATAATAATTTAAGATATAGTTTAACATATATACGTTTAACACAAAAGCTCTATGGAGGAACATTCAATAAGTATTATCAAAGGGACATACTGTTGAGTTTAATAAATTTGCAGATGATTTTGTAGACGTTGGGGGAGTTGAGAGATAATAAAAAGTCTATACTAATAGGGAGCTGAATTTTGAGATTTAAGAGGTCCGAAATGAACTTAGGATATTTATTAACTATGGGATAATTAAAAAAGAGTTGGTCCAGAGTGCAAAACGTATAACCGCAGTCGCACTGAGGAGAAGGGAGGACATGTATTCGGTTGAGGTGAGCGGGAGTGCAGCAATGACCGATGCGCATCCTGCAGAGGGTGGAGATTTCCTTACGGGTGAAAGGTAGGTGGTGGAATCACGGTTTGGTCCTTATTTCTGTTTGGATTTGAGAGTATCTCTTACCTTTGACCAATGAGGACTCTTGCCACCTCCAGGCCCATTTGTTAGTGAGCTTTTTATCTATAGCAGGGAAGAGGTCCGAGAGTGATAGGCGGAACTCGGCAGCAACACTGAAAGTTCTGGCAACGTTCGCAAGCTCGTCCGCCCTCTCGTTACCTCTTATCCCCGTGTGACCAGGTATCCAGCAGAGAATCACACGAAAACCAGCCGTCTCCAGACTACAATATCTCTGTCGAATTTCGTTCTCAATGTGGGATGGCTTGTTGTTGAGAAAAAAGAATCCATACGCTTTTAAATACTGATGATTTCCACTACGTGAAGATGTTGCGCCTGCTATATTTTGACAGTTATTGCCGCTTAAATTGTCCTTACGTCATACGAATTTCGGTACATAGCTGATAACGAATAACGATAGCGAATATCTAGAACGAGAGGCGATAAATCATAGGACTTATTATCAGCAATATCGATGAACACATTTAACACATCATTCAGATTCTTGATATCCTCTTAGTACATTTCGCTTGATTGAAATCTTGCGTACAATTTACTCTTCGGGTCCACCGACCAATAGAGAGGAAACGTATTGCGAACGAGCTAAAACAATCGATAAGACCACTTCCAGTCTGCCTGTGTGTTTGTGTGTGTGTGTGTGTGTCTATGTGTGTGTGCGCGTGTGTGTGTGTGTGTGTGTGTGTGTATATTCCTCTATACACACACACATTACATGTAGGCATGTTACATGTTGGCATCATTTGGTTATTGCAAGAGTTGAAAAGATTGTGATTGAAATTGGTCCACCTTTTTTTATTTGTTATAATTGTATTTTCTCCGCTAGAATGTTGCGAGCAGCTAGCGCCATCTGTTGTTACCCGCGTTGGTTAATATTTAGCCAGGGCTGCGGATCGGGTCTTCGCTTAGACGCGGCGGACGTTTAACTGCCCTACCTTTGGGTTATTATTCAAAAAGTAGGTAAACAATTGCTGGTTTTTTTTCATTACATTTCTTAATAACAATACTGGTTTACAATATGCCAGATATTTTTTTAAACAAGAGACCCATTTATTACTTTTTTTGTATTTAGAATCGTAGGAACAATTTGACGTATCCCGTACGTTTTTTTTTATTATTATTTTTTTTTTGTTTTTGTACTCACTTGAGTGTACTCGAACGAAAGTAAGACGGGTTGTTGCGATCGGGCGATATTATAGCGGCCGTATCACGTACGTTCGTATAGGTATGGCGGTTAGGCGAATGTTTCGATTTTGATTGGAATAAAATTAAATGTTAACGTTTTAAATTTCAATGTTTATTTATTTATTTCTGTTAAAAACATACAGCATAAAAAAATTACGTATAAGCAGTATATGTAACAGTAGTAAAGCCAATGATGTTTAAAATTATTTGCTATATAAGGATTACAAAATATGCTAAACAATACAATACAAAGAAAACCAAAAATAATTTAAAACTAACAGTTAAAATCGCTATGTGCGAGTGTATGGGTGTTGGTGTGTGTTTGTGTGATGGAGAGCGTGTATGTGTGTGTGTGTGTGTATGTAAGGGTGTGTGGGTGTGTGTATCTGTATTGCGAATGTGCTTGTGAGTGCTTGTATGTGCATGCTAATTCAATCCGATCTGATAATCAGCTTTTCACATACGTCCTTAACAAAGGATCGACTATTTTGATGGTTAAATATGTCAATATCGTTAAAGCATACATTGTATGCATGCATAACGCGCGGCAATAACGAATTGGAACCATAGTTAGTGTTGAACCTTGGTACGTAAAAAGTTGACTGAGCACGTGCGAGTCGGGAAGGCGCTCGTATCAGTGGCGTGCCCAGGGTTCGTAAATAGGGCAAGCCCGACATACCTTTTTGTGTTTTTTTACGCTTTTTATAGTAAAAAAGTGGTACCTCTTTACTCTTTAATCTTCAGTTTGAAATTTACTGCTTGGGTCGTACATTCAATAAAGCACACTGAAGGCATGCTACTGCAAGACAGAATTTAACATATACTTATCAGCAGTCGCATACCTCTAGTGGCTTTAAAGGACTCTCTTGCGTCGTTGCGTCTCAAACGAGGTGCTGAGTTATTTTGTAGATTGTTTTCATAAATTTGATCAAATTCATATTGAAATTCAACACGTAACCAAGTCTGAAATTCCTTTATTTTGTTTTTCTTCATTAATTCCTATAACCCACATCGACTTGTGATTTTTGAAGAATTTGTAAAGAAAATTTTTAATTCTTTTTCTTTATCTGCGAGATATGATTTTATAATCTATTTCTCGATATGTTATGTTACGATGCTTTCAATGTCTATTGGCCCACCACATTGGGACGGCATATGTCAGAGAAGATTTTACTATATCTATTTCAATATGTTACCACCATACAACGACAGTGATAATATTACCTTCAAGAGGATAGGCTTCCAATACCTTGCCTAATAATTTCCCTCCTTGTATTTACTTCCTCAATGAAACAAATCTTCTCCAATTAATAATCCATATATTAAACCAAAATGCATATTTAAACAATTAAAATTATAACTTTTTCTATTTTAGTTTAAGTACTATTATTGTGAATTATATTTATAATAATGAGCGCCTAATTCACCACAAAATATTTACAATTTATTCTTTGAGTTATTTTCGATCGATTATTTGTCGATGACAACAATGGCTGCGTTCAGTCGATTGTTAATAAAATAATATTAATATTGATAATGCATGAGCTTAAATCTCCGTCGTGAAATTCGACAATTAGATTCTAATCCTTTATTTATTTAAATGTGTTCAATGTCAATTTATATTGAAACATGAATCGTAATGTTTACATACAACAATAAAATTACTTATAAACTAACACACTGTTAACTAGTCGATGGCGTTCCAGTGATATAATGAATTTAAATGACCGCAGTCGCTAATGCCCGATATAAACTACGACCTGGTTACCATTCAGTCCACTGAATGTCCATATGGTTTTCGTTCTATTATTTCTATTAATACTATTCCCTCCCCGTTATCTTTGAAACCCCATCGATCAGTCAAAACAAAAAAATCTTAATATAATCTACAATTTTCCTTATCTTTAATTTTATTCTAACATTCAGTATAATTCGAATGTTTCCTTAACTAGTTTCCAAATTCAAAGCACATTATATAATGGCTGGTGTCTGAATCAACGGAGTTAGCGAAGGCTAACTCTCTTCCAAATTAAATAATAGTCTGACTAGAGGTTTACCTCGTAGAACTATCAACGACTATTCATACCAATCGATGTTAAATGCCTCATTTTTAGTTAACGTGCAAATATGTAGAAATCACGCATTTACGTTACTACTACTTATCATTTCTAATAATTTCCAACAAACCCCCCAAAACTCTAATATTTATAACCCCAAAAAATATACAACAATGACAATATTTGTTTGCTAGCTTAGGCCCAAATAATTAAATAACGCCAGCTTCGGCAAAATAAACTTACATATTTTTAGTACATCTTTGCCGACAATGACTCTCGGCTATAATTCCCGTATTTACAGCTGCATTCACATTATGCACTTATAACTAATGTCAATTTCTTCGATGCGTGTCGCCTTTCTAGAAATCTGCCATCACCAAGAAGAATGTCTCTTTAGAAACCTCAACCGCTTCGCTATCTTACTGCAATTTCAAGCCGTTACTGCATTCTCATCAATGTTTTTCCCTTGTTTCGCCGCTATTTTATACACCTCCGAAGACGTTCGCAATGTTGTGATCTCAATCTGACGTTTCAGTTTGATTTGTTCGCCATCTTGGATATAATTTTCGTATTGCCCCCGACGAAATCTCGTACTTCTATTTTATATGAAATGTTGGATTTTTTTACATGCCAACCCGCGTAGCTCTCTCGATTCACATTTTTAGCACTGGATTTCTATTATTTGTTCGTTTTTTTTTAGTGTCCTTGTAAAAAGCGCATCAATGGCGATTGCGATAAAGCGTTTCTGTGATCTGCACACTTTATACGAATTTAAATGAACTGGGCACTAAAATGCTTCACAGCATCTCAGTGCCCTTATTTTAAACTGTTTATTCTTACATCTGAGCACCAAAATATACTTTTCTTTCCCAAACTTTCGCAGCTTTTGTGCGTGCAACTAAAATTTCTTAATGGATCCCGGAAGCAACACGTCCATCCCTTTTATAACACCCTTATCGATGTGACCTTTTTTTGATAATTTAACCCACAACTATTGACTAATCAATCATAAAACGATCTGATTTATCTATTTTTTCGTTAAATAACGCTCTGCCACATTGGTAACAAACGAATTTCTTAACGATAATTCGTGCTTCTAATTCTACAAATGATTTTAAGTATTTATTTTACGTATTATGAGAAATTGATGTTTCATATTCGGCGGGAAATCATCATATTTTGACTTAACCTTGCCGCCTTTCTTGTGCATCGTTTCCGCTTTCGCATTTGAAAGCGAAATAATATAACTATTTTATTTCAATTTTATTTATTGATAGTATTTTTATCTAGTAATTCCTCTATTTTAATTAAGTGTTTCTAAATTTCCTCATTTTAACTATTAAATTTTATTTTGACTGGCAATTATTTGGTGAAAAATTCTTTGGACATCATCGATTCGGCTTTCTTCCATCGATGTCGATTATGTTTTCCAATTTCTCTTAATAATAAATTAAATGTTCTTCAAATGACTTTATCAATATTGCTATTAATTCTCCCATAATTCCTACTATTTAATGAACCCCTTTTTATATTTCTTTGAAAAACCAATCGGTCGACTTTTTTTAAGACCATAAACATGCTTCTATTGTCTATTTGTCAATTATTGATATTTACGTCGATTTTTCGTAAAAATCTCAAAATATGCTAATTTCTTGCCAAATATTCCTGATTGTCTATATTTAAACCCCTAATAATGTCCTTAACTCTCAAAAACTACTCAAACCCTTTTATTTATGTGACTCTGGCACTGCGCTCTATAGTTTAGCAACGGCCCTTCTTTCATCTGTCAGTTTTTAGTTCCTAATTAAATCGCTAGATGTCACTATGATCTTTTTCAAGTACAATTTAATTTTAAATTCGATTAATCTATTTTCGGTTAGCTTAGAGCTGCTAAGCGATCATGTGATGATTTTCAGATCATTACAATACCCCCTCCCAAAATCTCAGCTTGCCCTCAAGCAATCATATCACATATCTTTCTTGTTATCTGTTCACTCTCCAACTGCTTATTCATGATGTTTGTAATATAATATTAATGTTAATAATTTTATGGAAATAACTATGTAACTCCTACGATATGTTTGTGCTATAATATCAATGATAATAGTTTATGTTTAATTCACGTACCTTTACGATATGTTTTGTGCTATATGTTAATTATAATATTTTACGTTTAATTCACGTACCTTTACGATATGTTTTGTACTATAATGTTATGATAATATTTTACTTTTAATTCTCGTACCCTTACGATATGTTTTGTGCTATATGTTAATTATAATATTTTTAATATAATTTCTAACTTTCTTCTCTATATCTCACCTCAATAATATCATACCTATAATAATAATAATGATGAAGATTCCAAACACTCCTGTTGCAAATTTTAAAATTTATATAATATATTCCAGCTCCTCCTTCTCTTTTTCGCTTCAACATGCGTCCGCTCAATTAGGATAAACCCGAGTCCTCGACCATGTCTCCACCTACTTATTCTGTTCCATCGACCATCTATAAATAATCTCAATACGTCAATATAATAATTATAATATTTCTCTCCGTTGCAAAATTTAATATTTATTTAAAATATTCCAGCTTCTCCTTCTCTCTTTCTCTTCAACATGCGTCCGCTCAATTAGGAAATAAACCCGAGTCCTCGACCATGTCTCCACCTACTTGTTCCGTTCTATCGACCAATCTATAAATACTCTCAATACATTAATATAATAATTATAATATTTCTCTCCGTTGCAAAATTTAAATTGATTCCGTCTATTTATTCTCCGTTCACCCACTCCGCTCAATTAGGATTTAACCCGAGTCCTCGATGGTGAACATTTTAACTGTCTAACTCCTCAAAAAATTAGTTTGAATATGCCTAAGTCAGAACAATGCACTTGAACAGGCTCTGGTCGTCCCTTAATGTTCTAGATTTAAAAAAAATCGTGACATTGTCCCAACCAGTCGCATAGTAAGTTTTTTATTCAATATAGTATGCTATTTCACGCTGGGCTTGTCCTTCTGCTATTTACTTAGACACAATCTCAAATTAGATAACCTGACGATTGTTAATAGGTTCTCCACTAGTCTATTGTTTGTGATTTTAACGTACACTGTAAATGGTTTCTAACTCTCATTCGTTATTTCAGAATTTGGAAACTGAATTTATCCTTACACCCCTTACTTACTTCTTCCTTTCACTTGGTTCCTTTCATCCTATCTTTCATACCAAATCAATCCCCTCCTTCATCACAACTTATGTTGGTTTACTAATTAACAAATGTATTTATCGTCCTTCTTCTCTCACCCTCCTGGATCGCTACTATTTATCTCCTTCATAACATAAACTAAATCAATATCCGGCCTATTCCAATTTCGCAACCCCATAATAACCCCCTGGTGCATGTAACCATAATGCCACCGTAATAATAATAATCCCATTGGGTATCTGAGCTCCTCCCTGTCGAATCTAGACCATATCCGACTCTGGGTGTCAACTCGTCCAAAAGCGTAGACCTGATCAGGGTCACGCGTTGAGGTGCGACCTCAACCTTGCCGAGACCTCCATATATACTCCCTCGCAAGTTACCAAATACAAAACAAAACATGGACCCGAGCAGTGGCTCCAACTCCGAAGACCGCCCACTTCAGATAAAAATTCCCATAATATTATAGTCGCTCTAAAAATTAGCGCTATTTTTCGATTCTAACTTCTTCATCCCGCTCTAAAATAGCGAGACGTCGACAATACCACCAAACATTCTATACTAAATAACAATATTCTATGACTCTTCATTCATCTTATAGTCGCTTCCTATATAGCACTATAACTCAATTCCTCAATATATAATATTTTATAATAATTATAATAATGATTTTAATCAGGCCCTATATAGCCTCAATAATATAACGATCAACCAACTTTATCAATAACAATAATCCATCGACTTCACTAATAATACTTTGGAATCTTCTCTCCAATATAATAAATCGTACCCCGATACTGCTTTGCCATTTAGTTCTTACAACAAAAAAACTTATTACACTAATGAGATTCCTAAACGTGTTCGCTTGTATTTCTTCGCTTTAGGTAGGAATGATTGGACAACAAGTTGTAGGTGATTAGGATAGGATTTAGGATAAGATAGGATAGGATAGGAAAGGAATACTTGTTGCTTAAAACGAAGGGATTCAAACAACACAACGCTCTCCTTGTTATAACTCTTTTCCCAATTTTGCAAAGCAATATCACTCCACTAGATACCCAAATGAAAAAAAAACTGTCAGCTTATTAACAATATTTTACAACCCAACGATTTCACGAGGTGCATTCTTCCATACATATACGTATCAAATGGATAATATGTTTAGTAAAATGTAACTGTATGCTATATATATATATATATATGCAATAATGTGTGATTCTAATGTGATAAAAATTAAAACTATAATGCTCAACTAAATGTGTAAGCTAATATGTATTGTAATTAAAAATATTTCTGATTTATAGTATACTGCTTTTGGTGTATGGCATTAATGATTTGTCGCTATTAAGACTTTGGTAATGGAATAGAAATAAGGAATGTGATAGGATAGGTAGTGTATGATAGAATGGTAGGATAGGAATGTGATAGGATGATGGATAGGATGGTAGGATAGGATGGTGATAGGATGATGGATAGGATAATATCTATTACTAGTAAGGAACAGGAAAATGATATTATCTGTAATGTAATTTATAACTTGAAAAATGATGAAATCCAATGTTTGATATATCGTGTTAAAATAATTTATTATCTTAGTATAATAATAATACAATACATACACAAGAACACACACCCCGCTACAATCAATAACTCTGATATTCAAAATAATCTGCTGGTTATTCTCTCAATAAAATAATAATAACCGCCATGACAGCCAATATAATAATATTATAATGCTATGACAACCACAAAACATACCATCAACAAAACCGTGAGTTTTTTTTTTACTCCCCATAATTTATTGAGCTTCTACAACTAATCACTCAACCGATAGAACCGTAAGGTTCTTTAATCACCCCTTACTAATTTTTACCATATCTTTTATGTGGCATCGCCCTATGGCTTTACCTTCCGATTTTATATATAAGTAAGTATTTTAAGTATGTATTTACTAAGTATGTATTTTAAACGTCGGCAAACGTCCTCATATTTGGTATCTATATCCAATTCTCCTATAATATTCTGTATCGTACCATCCGCCGACATCAATTGTATATTATTTCATTTGTTATCAAACGCACAACCCTGAAATAATGTTATATATTTTCTCCCTATTATATTAACAGAAGATCCTGTATCTACTAATGCTTTTAATTTAAAATTATTTATCCTTACATAAATATAAGGTCTCTGATCCATATCATTACTATTTAGGGTATTATTAAAAATGCGAACCGACGACCCCCTCCCAGAAATCGAGTTTTCTATTCGTATTTTATTCGAGATATATCTCTCTCCAGCCTTCGTTTTTTTCGATGACGAAGCTGTTTGAGACATTATGATATCTATGTCTATTCTTAATTTATTTGTCGTATTTAATTTATTTTATTCTAATTTAAATAAATTTAATTAATTTATTTTATTTATTTTTATTTTGATTCAAAATAAATTTAATTTTTTTATTTTTTATTTAAACGAATTTATTTTATTTTATTTTATTATTGATTAAACGAATTTAATTAATTTATTTTATTTTGATTCAAAACCAATTCAATTTATTTTATTTTTTTATTAAACGAATTTAATTTATTATATTTTATTCAAAGCAAAAGGTTGACGATTGCTATTGTGCCAAAGGTTATTATCCGCGGCGTCCTAATTACAATTATTTTAATTTATTTTATTTTCAGCCTAATTTTAATAAAATTAATTACCAATCAAATTTGTTTATTTTTATTTTAAACTATTTTTATTCCCGAGGTGCTATTTTAATCACCGATTCAATTACGACGATTGCAGTCAATATGTGTACATAATGTACAATAAACGTTAAATTATGTATATAGGCAGATTTCTAGAAAACAACACACATATACAATATATCAACAATTCGCAATGCTAAATATACAGTTATATCACACGATTCATGTTTCTATATTTCTTATTTATTAAATGCCCAAATTACGATCGATCGAAAATAATTTACTATTTATTTTATTTAGAATCTATCAAGGCCCCACACGTTGGGACGGCATTTGTAAGCTAGTTTTTTTCTTTAGCAGGCCCCACCAGTTGGGTGCCCTAATAATTGGATGCCATAATATTTTCAATCGATTGTTAAAAAATAATAATATTAATACGAATGGCATGTGTTTAATACGATGCACCAAAATTCGATAATTGGGTTCTAGTCCTTTATTTATTTAAATGTGTTCAATGTCAATTTATATTGAAACATGAATCGTAATGTTTACATACAACAATAAAATTACTTATAAACTAACACACTGTTAACTAGTCGATGGCGTTCCAGTGATATAATGAATTTAAATGACCGCAGTCGCTAATGCCCGATATAAACTACGACCTGGTTACCATTCAGTCCACTGAATGTCCATATGGTTTTCGTTCTATTATTTCTATTAATACTATTCCCTCCCCGTTATCTTTGAAACCCCATCGATCAGTCAAAACAAAAAAATCTTAATATAATCTACAATTTTCCTTATCTTTAATTTTATTCTAACATTCAGTATAATTCGAATGTTTCCTTAACTAGTTTCCAAATTCAAAGCACATTATATAATGGCTGGTGTCTGAATCAACGGAGTTAGCGAAGGCTAACTCTCTTCCAAATTAAATAATAGTCTGACTAGAGGTTTACCTCGTAGAACTATCAACGACTATTCATACCAATCGATGTTAAATGCCTCATTTTTAGTTAACGTGCAAATATGTAGAAATCACGCATTTACGTTACTACTACTTATCATTTCTAATAATTTCCAACAAACCCCCCAAAACTCTAATATTTATAACCCCAAAAAATATACAACAATGACAATATTTGTTTGCTAGCTTCGGCCCAAATAATTAAATAACGCCAGCTTCGGCAAAATAAACTTACATATTTTTAGTACATCTTTGCCGACAATGACTCTCGGCTATAATTCCCGTATTTACAGCTGCATTCACATTATGCACTTATAACTAATGTCAATTTCTTCGATGCGTGTCGCCTTTCTAGAAATCTGCCATCACCAAGAAGAATGTCTCTTTAGAAACCTCAACCGCTTCGCTATCTTACTGCAATTTCAAGCCGTTACTGCATTCTCATCAATGTTTTTCCCTTGTTTCGCCGCTATTTTATACACCTCCGAAGACGTTCGCAATGTTGTGATCTCAATCTGACGTTTCAGTTTGATTTGTTCGCCATCTTGGATATAATTTTCGTATTGCCCCCGACGAAATCTCGTACTTCTATTTTATATGAAATGTTGGATTTTTTTACATGCCAACCCGCGTAGCTCTCTCGATTCACATTTTTAGCACTGGATTTCTATTATTTGTTCGTTTTTTTTTAGTGTCCTTGTAAAAAGCGCATCAATGGCGATTGCGATAAAGCGTTTCTGTGATCTGCACACTTTATACGAATTTAAATGAACTGGGCACTAAAATGCTTCACAGCATCTCAGTGCCCTTATTTTAAACTGTTTATTCTTACATCTGAGCACCAAAATATACTTTTCTTTCCCAAACTTTCGCAGCTTTTGTGCGTGCAACTAAAATTTCTTAATGGATCCCGGAAGCAACACGTCCATCCCTTTTATAACACCCTTATCGATGTGACCTTTTTTTGATAATTTAACCCACAACTATTGACTAATCAATCATAAAACGATCTGATTTATCTATTTTTTCGTTAAATAACGCTCTGCCACATTGGTAACAAACGAATTTCTTAACGATAATTCGTGCTTCTAATTCTACAAATGATTTTAAGTATTTATTTTACGTATTATGAGAAATTGATGTTTCATATTCGGCGGGAAATCATCATATTTTGACTTAACCTTGCCGCCTTTCTTGTGCATCGTTTCCGCTTTCGCATTTGAAAGCGAAATAATATAACTATTTTATTTCAATTTTATTTATTGATAGTATTTTTATCTAGTAATTCCTCTATTTTAATTAAGTGTTTCTAAATTTCCTCATTTTAACTATTAAATTTTATTTTGACTGGCAATTATTTGGTGAAAAATTCTTTGGACATCATCGATTCGGCTTTCTTCCATCGATGTCGATTATGTTTTCCAATTTCTCTTAATAATAAATTAAATGTTCTTCAAATGACTTTATCAATATTGCTATTAATTCTCCCATAATTCCTACTATTTAATGAACCCCTTTTTATATTTCTTTGAAAAACCAATCGGTCGACTTTTTTTAAGACCATAAACATGCTTCTATTGTCTATTTGTCAATTATTGATATTTACGTCGATTTTTCGTAAAAATCTCAAAATATGCTAATTTCTTGCCAAATATTCCTGATTGTCTATATTTAAACCCCTAATAATGTCCTTAACTCTCAAAAACTACTCAAACCCTTTTATTTATGTGACTCTGGCACTGCGCTCTATAGTTTAGCAACGGCCCTTCTTTCATCTGTCAGTTTTTAGTTCCTAATTAAATCGCTAGATGTCACTATGATCTTTTTCAAGTACAATTTAATTTTAAATTCGATTAATCTATTTTCGGTTAGCTTAGAGCTGCTAAGCGATCATGTGATGATTTTCAGATCATTACAAATGTTGTACAAGCTCTCAGCTTTTTCAAAAATTCGGCGGAAAACAAGGTGAAAAAATTTAAATGGAATGATCGCATCGAGTTTTCAAAATTCTCCGCTGCTAAAACCGTATCCCCGTCCCAGTCCTGCGGGTTGTTACATATGTCAGAAAACAAAATAATAAGAATACATTACTGACCACAAAGGACAATTTCCTCCATATTTTATCAGGCACTAAAAACCACAAATCAATTGAAATTACACAATAAAAAATTAGCCCGACGTCACTCGCACATTTAAATCCAAACTAATTATAATGAAGTCGCGCTTTCTGTTGACACGTTCGCATTCACAGTTCGCATTCAACGTCATGGCTAAGCAAGCCCGGCTTAACTCCCGATACAAAAGTTGTATATAGACATATATTGTTTAGCGTAATTTGCCACAGGTGCGAATGAGAGGAACACTGATTTTGAAAGCCGCATTGAAAGCCCAATATGTGCGAGTGAAACAGCAATCGCGCCCTGTCGATAATTATCGCACCTGTCGATAACAGTTTTTTTCTCGCGTGGAGCGAGCTGTGCGCGTTAGATGGCAGTAGTAGCGCTAGCAAAATAATTTATTTAATTGTTTTTTTTACGAATTGTGTTATTAATTTATTTAATCGTTAATTTGGAAGTATAGGCAAGCCAGGCTTTTCGGCTTATATGAAGAGACCGCCACTGGCTCGTATGCTCACCCTACTCAGGAGGTATGGACTGTCCAATTCAGTATGAACAATTTTATGTAGAAACGACATATCTGATACTACTCGCCGGTCCTCTAATGTCTCTAAACCATAGCGTTGCAGACCTTCAGCGTACGACAAGCCGTTGGAAAATGTTGTTTACTAAGATAACTCATCTTCCAACATTTCTATGACAGTTACAGCCGGTTCACATGATCGGTGCGGCGCCACATCGCAAAGATTTGTTGGGCAGTCGTGTAATAACTGCTATTAACAAATGCTATTATTATTATCTAAAATCCTTTACTTCATGGGAAGTTCTGTGTGTGAAACTATACAACGAATTTGAAAAAAAACCGTTTTTTATGTTTTTGGATGTTTTATATAATTTTTTGGCAACGCTCAGGCGCCGCGTGGCAGCTGCAACGCATCGTGTGCCCCGGCCCTTGCTGTTGATTCTGTTGATTCTGGGAAGGATTGCCGGGAAAGTCTTGGGGTGAGACAACCGATTTTATGTAAATGTCTTGCTAACTATCTGTATATTGTATACAAGTTGCACTGAGCGGAAGGTATGCGTCGCACCCCACCTCCCCTCGTGTATAATGAATGAGGAAAAGGCGGCGGTGGAGTTTGTAATGAAAACGAGCGTAGACACGAACAGAACTAAAAGGGGTGCTCATTAGAGAGCAAGGCGACAGTAGAGGCGATCTCAGTCAGCCCCTCTTGTCTGGAAAGATTTTTTTACCTCCGTGGAGGGCGATTGATGGCGTCTCGCGCGCTTTAAATAACAATAGTCAGGGTAGATGGAACTGTGTAGTACGCTGGATCAAAAAGTGTTTGGGGGCTCTATAGACGATTAAGCGTGCTTGACAAGCTTGCGTCGTGGGCAGGGAGGGGATAGTAAACCGCAGGAAATATGATTTTTTTTGTAATATTTACCATAAATGCCTAATTTTGTAGTATATACCAGGGAAGCACGTTAATTAGACGTAATTGATTGATGAATGACGTGACTCCCTGGTATAAATCTGGTATAAAACATGCTTGATCATCTAGAGAGCCCCTTAGGTTACTTCTTTTTCAGCTGAACCATTGTTAATATAAACGCATTGATAGCGTATTAGATTGCTCAACGACGTACTACGATTTGGAAACAAGTATTTTACTACGACGCGAAAAACGTAGATGGCACCTCATAGTTCCTAAAAATAATTGTTATGTTCAGTATGGCGACTTTCGTGGAATAATAGTAAGGCGGCGCGCCGCATTGTAAATGGCGCCCTAAACACGCCTGTACTGCCTGTATTTTAATATGATTTACATTAAAATGTAAATTTTTAATTTGGTATAACTACAGGTTTCTATACATAATAATTACGCATTTTAACCGCCTACATATATGAACGTACGTGATACGTCCGCTATATTATCATAATATAGAAAAAAAATATATAAAAAATATTTATAAACAAATTTATTTAAAACTACTATAAAAGAAGCTTACGTACATCGCTATATATTTTGTCTGGTATATTTTAAACAAGTATTGTTATTGAGAAATTTAACGAAAAAAAAAAAAACAAGGATTTACATACTTTTTGAATAATAACCCAAAGGTAGGGCGGTTAAGTTCCGGTAGACTAATATATAGCATTCTAAATCTCCGTATTATTTCTGTGATGTAATCAGCCTATATAAGAAATGCGATAGATGACACTATTCATTTGATGTCATTATTTTTATCCTTTGTTAATCAATTGGGCTATAATATTAATCATATTGAGATGTCAACCACAACGGGCGAACCCGTCACCGCAGGACGTTTTAACGATTCATCGTTCTATCGACCGTGCAGTGAGCGTAGAAGACTTTGGACATTACAAATCCGACGTCTAGCTACGCCACAACCCGCAAGAGACCAACGCCTTTACCGCGAGATAGCCAGTAACATTACCTGGCGGGCCGACACTCGCGCCCTTGCTTCCAATTGTGACCGGATTTCTCCGGTCTCTCGATTGGTTCCGAGTTCGAGGTCGCTTGCGCGGTCCTCTCCCTTACGAAGCGGTGAAACGGTGTACACCGAATCTATCGCGGACCAAGGCGTCCTTTGCCCGACTCTGAACCGGGATCGGATGGCCAATGGTCATTTCAAGAGCAGTCGCCGTAAGGTAGGCAACCACCCCGGCTCTATAGGAAACAATACAGTTCCCAGACTCCCCCGACTGTTAGTCGGAGAGCACAATCGATTGGCTTGCGCCGCTCGGTGCGCAGACCGTCCAGGAGCGCCAGAGGTTTGATTCCCATGGGAGACTGGTTGACCCAGTGTCCTACCCAGGTTCGCACCCCATGCGTGGAGGCCATCGGATGGGTGTTGACCCGTGAGTGTGGCCGACCCTGAACACATGGGTCATCGTGGCCACCTCATCATGGGCCCGTTAGCTCCCCAATATATTAATCAGTGCTTTATTGAAAAAACATTCATTATTAATGTTATTATAGGTGGTCAAATAAATTTATATTAAATTGGCCGTCAATGCTATCAGCGCCACCTGCATGTCGCCGGCGCAAAAGAGTTGCCAAAACGTATTTATTTAAAACTGCTATATAAGAAGCTTACATACATCGCTATATATTTTGTCTGGTATATTTTAAACAAGTATTGTTATTGTGAAATTTAGTGAAAAGAAAAACCAAGGATTTACATACTTTTTGAATAATAACCCAAAGGTAGGGCGGTTAAGTTCCGGTAGACTAATATATAGCATTCTAAATCTCCGTATTATTTCTGTGATGTAATCAGCCTATATAAGAAATGCGATAGATGGCACTATTCATTTGATGTCATTATTTTTATCCTAGGTTAATCTGTTGGGTTTTAATAATTAATCAGTGCTTTATTTTAAAAAAACATTCCTTATTAATGTTTGTTTGTTTATACTCTTTATTGTGAAAATGTCACAATGGGCGGGTTTATTGTCATATGACAATCTCTTACAACCAACCCTACTATGACATGTTATATGTATGTGTGCGTGTAACATGTGTATAGGTGTGTGTCTTGTTATTGCATTCGATCGATAGAATTGTTAATTTGATCCCAACAGAAATTGGTGACCCGGCCGGGAATCGAACCCGGGACCTAACAATGTAATATCAGGCGACCTAGCCACTATGCCACCGGGCCGTGTGGCATAGTGGTTAGGTCAGTGATGTTATTAGGTCGGTAATGTTATTATAGGTGGTCAAATAAATTTCTATTAAATTGGCCGTCAATGCTATCAGCGCCACCTGCATGTCGCCGGCGCAGAAGAGTTGCCAAAACGTAATATGGCATTAAGCAATCTTATACAATATATAGACACTGGTATATGCTACACAGAAATGATGTGAGATTGATCGATTTGAATATGTGATTTGAAATAACGTTTGAACCACACAAAGTTTTTTAATTCTGGTAATGTGAATAAGTTAGCGGACTTTTGATGCAGTGTCCTGTATGTGGTCCTTCCTTATATTTTAGACAACTTGAAATGTGCGGATTGTATACGTCGCACCACACCTTCCCTCGTGTATAATGAATAAGGAAAAGGCGCCGGTGAAGTCTGCAGTGAAATTGAGCGTAGACACGAAGGGAATGAAAAGGGGGGCTCATTAGAGAGCGAGGCGACGGTGGAGGCGATCTCGCTCGGTGGGGCGGAAAGCAGACATTACGTGCGAGCCTCCGTCGTTTACCTACTCTCAGCCCCTCTTGACTTGAGAGATTTTCCTACCTCCATGAAAGAGTGATTGATGGCGTCTCGCATGTGTAACGGTCTTTAAGTCCACTACATACGATCAACAAATGCATCGATTTCCAGTGAAATCCACTGACACAATTCGGCTATTATTTTGACTCGTGCAGCTATGAATCAGTACGATGAAACAATACTTTTACTCAGAATATTTCAAAATGCATCATTGCACGGCCTATATAAACCGGCCAAAAAGCAACCAAATTATCAGTCCCCTTTTGATCACCTTCCCCCAAGGTTGCGACGGCATATCCGGTACCCCTCTTACGAGCTCACTCAACGGATCCGGCTCCTTGGTTTCCTTTCCTTATTCTCCTTGAGTCTCGAAGCATCAGTCTGTAATCCCACAGACTCGAGCCGTGCTCAGTACAAGATACTAGGAGCACACATAGAATCCTCATCCACTTTCCTACATAACCTCCGTCGCGCAACCCTCGCATCTTGATAAAGTAATCCAGGCACTCGTTAATTCGGCAAGCGTTATAACTGGCGATATTCAATCGATTCAATCAATAAATATATTCTGCTTCATCAAAACCGCCTCTAAATACGGAGATAAGTCGTGAATTGACACCACCACCTCACATCGGATAATTTGGAGTCTTGTGAGGGGTGGTCCCTCACACATGCTATAAATACGCGGAAGCTAATAGACCCCGTGCAGTTGGGCCACTATGACCCATGTATTAGGGTCGGTCCATCTCACAGGTCAGCACCCATCTGGTAGCCTCCACGCAAAAGCTCGATTCCGGGCAGGACTCTGTACCTGCGGGCCAGTTCACCTGGCAACCGACTTTCGGGACGGTTTGCGCACCGTGCCTTGGACGGTTTGCGCGCCGTGCGGCGTCAGCCAATTGGCTGTGCATTCCGACTGATAACCGAAGGCGTCTGGAAACACCGAATCACCGCTACATAAGGGAGAGTATTGCGCAAGCGATCTCGAACCAGTAACCAGTCGGCGGCCTCCACGCAGAAGTGCTAGCCCAGGTAGGACTCTGGCATGCGGGCTAGTTTCCCCTAGCAGTCAACTTTCAGGACCTACTGAATGGTTTGGACGGTCAGCCAATAAATTGAGCGGGGGTAGTTGTTAATCTTAAGGCAACTGCCCTTGAAACGACTAATCGGCTACCCGATACCAGGTTAGTATGCCGTGCAATAGCCATGCAAAGTATGCCGTGGTCTGCGATAGATTCGTTAGACACCGAATGACAGCTACCTAAGGGAGAGGACCGCGAAAGTGACCTCGAACCCGTAACCAGGCGGGAGGCCGGAGAAATCTGACCGTAACAGGAAGTAAGAGCGCGAGTGTCGGCCGCAGTTTGCATACCCAGCTTCTCGCGGTAAGGCGTTGGTCGCTTACGGGCGAGTGGAGTAACTAGAATGTGAACTGTTTCGTCCCAAGTCTTCTACGCTCACCTCACGGGAGATAGAACGATCAAATATTGTTACAATCAAGAACTACTATCAAAAACTTCCCGAGGTGACGAGTTCGCCCACCGAAGTTTTAACGATATTGATCGTTCTGTCTCCCGTGAGGTGATCGCAGAAGACTTGGGACGAAAAACAAACCGCAGTCTAGCTACGCCACATGCCTGTCGGGAAAGGTAACCAGCGGGCAGCCTCGCCCCCTGACTACCAGTTAGGAAGGATATCTCCGTCTGGAATAAACCTTTAAGATACCTCCTACCTCCTGACTGGTTTCAGGATCGAGGTCGCTTACGCAGTCCTCTCCCTTATGAAGCGGCGATTCGGTGTCAACAAAATCTATCGCGGACCACGGCATCCTTTGCCCGACATATTCACCCGGGATCGGGTGGCCGAATTGTCGTTTCAAGAGCGGTTGCCATAAGGTTAACAACCATCCCTGCTCTATAGAAAACTACTGTTCCCAGACTCCCCCGGCTGTTAGTCGGAGCGCATAATCGATTGGCTGACGCCGCACGGTGCGCAAACCGGCCTGAGACGCCTGAAGGTTGTCCTAGGGGAGACTAGCCCGCAGGCCAACGTCATACTGGCTCTCCCTTTTGCGTGGAGGCCGCCGGATGGGTGTCGACCCGTTAGTATGACCGACCCTGAAAGAATGGGTCTTTGTGGCCAACTCCAACAGGGCACATTGTGGCCTGTAATTAGACAGTCCGCCGAGGTCAGGGTGTGTAAAACCACTTAGGCAAAAGCATGGCGTATCAAATGATATGTAGCAAATGATACGCCGCACTAAACATAATGGCCGTTGATGGCTCTGGCCCGCCCTCGAAGCGCTCCCGTACTCACCCTATAATAATGATTAGCGTTGAAAATAGTAACGGAAACAAATGTCATCCCCTGAAATAAAAACCCCCTTTGAAATGTAGGTAAATGGCTGTATATCGCAGAATCGCCCTATTTTCACTACTATAAATATTTCAAATGAAACAGAAAATCATCAGTCTTAATCAAAAGTACCTAACTTGGTAACTATGATATCCAACATATGTAGATGTCGACTACAACGGGCGAACCCGTCATTCCAGCACGTTTTAACGATAATGATCGTTCTGTCTCCCGTGGGGTGAGCGTAGAAGAATTTGGGACGAAACAAATCTACCATCCAGCAAAGCCACGAAGCCGGCAGAGTTCAACGCCTTACGGCGAGGTACTAGGAGGGTAACCAGCCACCTTTCCCTCTAGCTATCCATGCGCGGCCTCTACCTGTTGTATTACAGCGGTAATTCAATATGAATGTATAACAACTGATCATCTGTCCACGACACAGCAATGGCAGCGGTCACAGAGTCCTTCTTCGGGTTAAGTCCATCTTCGAGGAGGTTACCGGGTGGGAGTTAAACCGTGCGTTGAGTCGATCCGCATATGCCAACCAAACACGATCAGTTTGTTTGTTTGTTTATTTATTTGTTTATACTCTTTCGTGTGAAATTTCACAATGGGCTGGTTTATTCACCAAAATTTGTTCTTCTATAATAACATTCCAGAGCAAAAAAAAGCCTTGGAGAGGACCAATTAAAAAGATAATTATACATAATTTGGTAAGAAACCCAATTTATGGTATAAGGGAGTTTGAAAATTCTGAGTTTATTTTCCATGTTGATGATTAGTGAAATGCGTAGTTTTAAACATAATGGTATTATGATAGCTGACATTCTAATTTCCATATAATTTATTATACATCTATTCATTTTTAAAATAAATTCGAAGGCATATTGATGGATAGACAATAAAATATATATTTTTTGATTATTCTACATAGAATTTGCATTTCTATTTTAATATATTATTCTCCCTGACTCTTAAATCACATTAATATATTTTGATTATTTGCATGTAGGTAATATTAAAGATAATATTACAGCCATGATACGATAGTTATGTTTTTAATAATTACATTTTTTGTGACCCATCCAAGTTTAGGAATGCCTATCTACTGGAGTAGTTGATTGTATTGTATTGTATTGTATTGCCATACGACAACCCTACTATAAAGTGTTTATATGTGTGTGTGTGTGTGTGCGTGAAATATGCGTGTATATAAGTGTGTTTCTTGTTATTACATTCGATCGACAGAATTGAAAATGCAATTACGTTAATTTTATCCCAACAGAAAATGGTAACCCAACCGGAATCGAACCCGGAACCTTACAAAGTAAGATCAGGCGATCTAGCCACTGTGCCGTGTCGCGCCTCGGCTCAAAAATATTAAATATCGTGGAGTGATAAAAATTGTTTTCGAGAGATCGAAAAGTTTTAGGTAATCTTTATCGCTTATTCTTTAGTCTTGTTTTATTCAAATCGCAAGACGCGACAAAATATAAAGTAATCGCCGCAAAGTAATATTCATCTTTATGTATAGGAGCGAATTGTGTATTCATATTCGCCGGGTAGCAAGCAAGGGGGTACAGCAACTTCTGGCAAGACTTCCATCGCGCTGTCACTTGAAACTTTCCGGGGCACATCCGCCGCGACGCGCCGCGTCGTAGAACGTCGCGGTCCGCTTTGATTTAAAGCCAGCATTATCGTACGGAGGCTGCGGCGAGAAAAGATAAGTTGGCGGGGGGGTGGGGGGGGAGGGGGGGTGAGGGGGGCTAGAACGAGATGGCTGTTTTGTGTTCCTGACCGCGATACCGCCGACCCATACGACCTGTACCTGAACCTGTATTCGAATATCCGCAATAACTACCTATACGCGACAGGCATGACTCCGTGAAGCGTAGCAAACCACAATCCCGCACTGCTGTCATGCTCTTCATAATTTCCTTTTTAACACGCTTTTATTAGGTCGACCTGTATGTAACTATGTAATGGAATCTAAGGTAACTTATTTAACCATCTTCCAAGGATCGTAGCGTCATGAAAATTGGCAGCTGTATGTAGTTCTGATGACAATACAATAATATGGTACTGTCGAACTGATCTGATGATGGAGTCGGAAGATATGAACTGGAACTTCATGATGGAACATCGTATCATAGCTGTGTTTGGACTTGTTAGAAAAGTCTTGGAATGAACTTTGACCAAGATTAGGTTTCAAGGTCTGATGATGAAGCCGGAAGATAGGCACTGTCATTCTATGATGAAATATCGTATCATAGTAGTTTTTACACTTGTGAGAAAGGTCACGTAATGGACTTTGAACACGATCAGGTTTCAAGGTTATAACAAACCTATTATATATTGACTTGTAAATATTGAGTGTAAATAGTGTAAATATTGACATAGGTGTCTGTATAAAATGTATATAGACCTGTACATGGAGAGTGTAAATAGAGTAATATTGATATATATATATATATATATATATAAATAAATACAAACGGAGCTGCCATGGAATTCACCGACCGGAGTCGGGCCCATCATAATACTATTTTTTTTACACTTCTGGGGGGTGAGCAGTGGATTCCGGACTTACGAACCGGCTGTGGTAGGTTTAGGACAGCTGTCTTGCCACATGTGAGCGTGCATATACGATGCCACATATACGATGCATATTGATGTGAGTTGTCGGTTGCTGGTTATGTCCAAAACAACTATAAGTAAAGATATTATTTTACGTGCATTTATAAAGGCGTGTTTTTAGTGTTTTTTTAAAACTATGAATTTATTAAACACGACTGCTCAACAAAAAAAAAGAATGTAATGTGTTTATCTATGTATATTTTCCTTTCTTTATTCCACCATAACTTCTAAACGCTTAAACCGATTTAGATATGTGTAGTATTGTTGGAATTGTTATGGTCATCCCGAGTGTCGTATGGTACCATACGGTAAATATATGGTAAGAGAGTCATATGGTAAGTAAGTAGTTGTCTAAATGTCCAAATGTCGAAATGTCAATAAATTAATATAAAAATATCGTGTTTAGTGTCAAATGAAAGGTCTGATTGAGTACATTCTGGATAAATGCATGTGTCTATATGGGTATATACATAAACTACAAATATTTCATTAAAAAACAGTAATAAAAATAATTGTAAATATAACAGTTTACTTTCTGTAACGACTTTCATGTTTTTTATTCTTTTTAATATATTTACTTTTTCAATAAATTGCCATTATGCATCAGAGGATATGACGAGGTTCACTTTAATAAAAATCTAAAGTGTATTTTAAATAAAAACCCAATTTATGGTATTAAGAATTTTTAGGATATCTTTATTCTTTTTATTATTGAATATTATATAATAATTGGGATTTTTTATTCTTACTATTGGCGATTGACTATTATTAGCATCACTAATTTCTTAACATTTGTATTTTTCGTTTTATTCCCATTTATATTACTGTCTATAATTTGTGAAATTATCAAATAATTCTGATTAATTAATAGCACGATACGTACGATAGTACGATAGCACGATAGTACATTACATACATATGATAATTTGTGAAATTGTTTTTATTGGTATATAACGTAGAAAATCTGATGGTTCTAGGGTCTTCAAGCTTCCTGTATCTATACCTATAATGTAATATTCGGGTAGTAATTTTGGTTAATTTTGTAATTCTGGTTGATCTTCATATCCGATTAGTAATGTTGGCTTATTTTAACTCTGACAAGTGTAAGAACTCCTATCAGCTGGTTTAATAAATAAATAAATAAATAAACTGTGTCACGTTGCATGAAATCTTACGTCAAATGATACAGAATAAGTATGTGGTAATCTGGAAACGCTAAAAAATAAGGTTGTCAAATCCTAACCTGGAAGGTACATCCTTGTAATTTTATATATGTATACGAAGTCTGTCTAAACAAGTGATTCCCAAAGTGATCTATATGGACGGCCAGGGGTCGATTTTGAGATGCAGGGGGTCCATGTCAGCGAGAAAAAAAATGGCGATGCAAGAGTGGTTATAAATTGGCTGCTAAATAAAAATAAATCTAGGAAAGACTGCGAGGCATTATTAAAATCTCTTGAATGAACATATTTCTTTTTATATATATTATGCAAATTTACGGCTATATTGTATTGTATTGTAGTACATTCTTAATTAACTTCTATATTATATTAAAAAAATGGCATTGTAAATTGTCATTTTCTTTGATAAATAGTTATCAAAGCACTTTTGCATATGTAAATATATACTCGTATTATCATAATTATATATTTTTTATTTTTTATTTTTTAATTATCATAATTTAAGTATGTACTTTTTATAATAATTTTTATTTATATATACTTTTAATATAAATTCATGTAACGTTTATGCGATTATCGTATCTATGTATGTATTATATTAGATGTAAGAATATTTATCTATGAATATTTGAACTAAAATACCTTCCGTTTAATTTGGTCTCTTCAATTTTTTTTAAATTTTAGAATAAAGTAACTACCTCCATCCTTGTAATTATTAAATGTAAATACCATTGCAATATAAAGGTAAAAAAAATAATAAAATAAAATAAAAACCTAAGAGCGGATATATCATGCGATATACGATTCTGTTGGCACACGGAGGCAATATACGATTTCTGTTGGTGCCACCTCGATACAGGTTATTCCTAGTGAGGTGGTAAACCACAAACTATCATTTCTGAATCTCTTTCCGAGTTAGAAAGTAAATTGGAAAACTGTTTAATTAATTATGAAATATTAGGCTAAGAGAATGTTTTTGCATTAAATGTATTTTTATGGACTTAAATAAGTGGCAGTCCACGTTAGCGAACCCCATCTGGGTAGGTCATCATAAACATTAAGTTTAAATATTAAATAACCGAGACTGGTCAATCGCTCATTGCCACTGCTTCTGCATGACAACGTATAACCACAGAGTTCACTGCAAACAGTCACAAAGTTGCAGAAGTTGCGGCTGCTCTTGGTCACCCACCGTACTTACCAGACCTTGCTCCAATAGTTTTTTTTCAGAATTTAGATATCTTTTTACAAGGGAAAAAATCAACTTTGAAGAGTGGGTAAAAACGCCTGCAAAGCATTCATTGGTTCCTGTCCACGAGAGTTTACAGCAGAGGAATTAGACAACTACTATTAAAATGATAAATCTGCGTAGATAATAGGGGTCAATATTTCTATTAATTAAATATATTTTTTTCATACAAAGTTTGTGGCGTTAAATTTCCTTTATAGAACAGCAACTTCATAGGACCTGTAACGGACCTTAAGTCCATTACATGCGATCAACAAATGCATCGATTTCTAGTGAAATCCACTGACACAATTCAGCTATTATTTTAACCCGTGCAGCTATGAATCAGCACGATGAAACAATACTTTTACTCGGAATATTTTGGATTGCATCATTTATCGGCCTATATAAACCGGCGAAAAAGCAACCAAAGTATCATACCTCGAGTGGTTATGTCTCCAGATAGCGACGGCACACTTCGGTGTCCCCGATTCCCGGTCACATGTCATTCCCCGAGTGATCACCTTCCCCCAAGGTTGCGACGGCATATTCGGTACCCTTCTCACGAGGTTTACGTCATCCCAGTCACGAAGCATCAGTCTGCAATCCCACAGCCTCGAGCCGTGCCCAGTACAATATACTAGGGGCACACATACAATCCTCATCCATATATCCTCGTAACCGCGGTCGCGCATCTACACACTTGCATCAACATAACCTGTTCGGGAAGCGTTATAACTGGCAATAACAAACCTTCGATCAATAAATTCCTTCTACTTCATTCAAAACCGCCTTTCAATACGGAGATAACTCGTAAGTTGATACCACCACCTCACACCGAACAATTTGGAGTCTAGTGAGGGGTGGTCCCTCACAGACCCAATAAATCATTTGCCCTCGCGAACGATGAAAAAAAGACTCTTAAATATATGAAAAGACACAATTTCGTCGTAGCCTTTTTATTGTATTTCGTGTTAAATGTCGAATGAGCTTCCGTCTGCTTCATGCTTTGATTTCTAAGGAAAGGCGCCTGGGATGACAGGCTCCTTTCTTCGCCATCTCCACTCCTTAATCCACGTCTGCTGTATATGGCAGATAATAAAATACACTTAGAGCGACTTTGTATTTTAATTCGACGACGCGGAAAGGGGCCCGATTGGCCATGAATCAGCCTAAAAGAATGTGTGAGAGAGGGATAAGTTAATTTTTACCGACTCTTTTATGTGCTTTTATCTTTTTTTATTTTATATTATTTGGGTAGCAAAACAGCATTTACAAAAAAATATTACCATTTACCCTATATACAGAGTGGGTTTACATTAACGGAATCCTTGAAATAAGTACATCAGTACGAGCAAATAAGCAAGTATTAATAAAAAAAACATTAAAAAAAACATTTTTTTTAGAAAATTCTAAAAAGTTAATATTTTGAAAAAAGCATAAAAATCTTTGAGCGCGCTGCACGCTATCTGGTGCTAAGTCAAATGTAGCAAATGTTGTTTATTCGCGATATTTTACCTACTGCTAGATGACTCAACGCGCTCGACGCTCTCAATCAAATTACAATTTTTAAATTAAATAAAAAAAAAAAAAAAAATTTCACAAAAAAAAAAATAACTTGTTTTTATGCCCGTATTGATTAATTACCCCACTTCAAGGATTCCGGTTAATTTAAACTAACGTATATACAAAACAAACCTGATCCAATATTTCAATCAACCGACTGGATTAAAAATAAAGAAAGAAATCTTTCTCTATTGAAAGCTGTTTTCTAAATAGCCATCTGTTTTCTAAAAAGTCACTTACTATGTTTTGCTGTTGACATGAAGATTTTCAAAATAATTTAAATCGCTCGGTGATGTCTCCGACCTTCGGGCGGACCTTTCAAGATTGGACAGTTACTGTCTCTCTAATAAAATTGACCTCAATCCATCCAAGTGCACCGTTGTCACCTACACCCGTAAAAAACTATTAACTCTATCCTCATACTCATTAAAGTTTCAGGCCTTGCAGAGATGCAGCGTGGTTAAAGATCTTGGTGTCATTCATGCTTCTCATCTACTGTTCGATAATCACGTTCAATATATTGTTGCTAAAGCTTCCAAAGCTTTAGGTTTTGTCAGGAGTGCAGCTTGCTTTCACCGTGCTAAAACTTTCAAGATCCTTTATTGCACTTTTGTCAGAAGCATCTTGGAACATGCATTTCAGGTATGGAACCCTTGTTATGATATATAAATAGAATCGAGCGCATTCAAATGAAGTTCGTGAAATATTTCTGCTTCCGTCTGAAAATCCCATACAGCTCATCTAACTATTTCAATTTATGCAAGAAATGTCATATCCTCCCCTTGATTAAGCGGCGTGAAACCGCGGACTTAACCTTTTTGGTAAAATCACCTCCAATAACATTAACTGCCCTGACTTACTAAATAAAATTAATCTCCGTGTTCCTTCCAAACTCAATAGATTTAACCCTGCTCTTCATGTTCCTCATGCTGGTACCAACTATAGGCAAAATGCATTTCTGTGGCGAACAAGTGACCATTTCAATGATTTGATTAAACGCTTTGACTTCGATCGATTCTGTACGAGTATTAACTCAGCTAGGCAGCGGCTGAACAGTGAATTCTTTAGCATTAATTGTCGAATAATTTTTGATGTATTTTTAATCGATAGCTTTAATTGAAAGGTCACATATGTTTCTACGACGTTACTTAAACGCGAAAACCTTTAATTGGCTCTCTGTTATCCTACTCCGTCTTTTTGTTAAATTATAATGAGCTGTTGGTTTTCCTAAAAATAAATAAATAGAAAGGGTTGGTTATACATACTTTAAGAAGCTTCAGAAGATCAGGATACTTTAACTACTTTTGTGTTTCGAAATAGGTTAAAGATATGTTTGATTCAAAATCAATTTAGAAATTTAGAAAAAAAAATGAATGCCTATTTGTTATTTATTAGTTATAAGGGAAAAACTGTATATAATCTAGGGATGCGCCGAAGAAGGGTTCAACTGAATACGAATATTCGGCAGAAACATTCAGTCCAAAATATACCGAACTGAATATTCGGCCGAATGATTTATTTTTGATGCGTCCTTTAAAATAATGGAAAAATTCGAAATTTAGAATATTTTGAACTGTTATCCTATATTTAATAAACGGCATTCGCGTATTTAACTACTGTGATTTATTCATTGTTAACGCTTTAATTCGGGTCTATTGAGGCGATTTTATTTTTTAAATGATAAGCTTTTTCTTGGAGATGGATGGGTGAAGGGAGATCGTTCACCGGTGACAAAGGGACTCCCAATATACCTACATAGCACAGTCGGAAGTTGTGCACATCCATACATACATCTCATTTAACCCTTAAAGCGACATGAGACCTCAGAAAAATATCCGATGCATATTAAATATAAAAAGGTTAATGTTCTTATATATATATATTTGTTACGAAATCTTCACCGATTCAGAACCAAATCAATAAAATCGAGTCAATAGTGACATTTAACAACCCTAGTCGCAAAAATTTCCGCCATCGCAGCTCAGTCCTGACGAATCTTATATTTTTCCGCTATATTAAGGTTATTTTTCTCTATCGATATTCTGCTAAAAACTCACTCAGATGCGTGGGACTGACTTAATGGTGTATCGATCGTAAAAGATCAAATATCGTTCGTTGTTTTACAAAGGCTGTTGGTTTTCCACTGTTTGTTTTTTCCCGCTGAGAGGGCGGACACTACTGCAAAGGGAAAATTTATTTTCCTCCATTACGTAGAGACGTATAGGATGACAAAGGAAAAAAATATATGGCTTAGCAGGTGAAGAATTCGGTATTCTCAGAAAAAATGAAGGTAGGGTGTGTCCTTAGTCTTGCAGCCGGTTATATATGAGTATCGCTAGACGTATGAGTATCACTATGTATACTTGTAAATTTGCTAGAATGCAAATATTGGAGTTGGGTATTAAACATAATTTCTTTTGAACTAATGTGTGATTGTATGACTAAATAATACCGTTTGTAACTATGATACAAGTGTGAATGTTTAAAACTTTTTTCATATAAACGAATGTAATACCAGTCAGCTCGCGGAATAGCAATATATTAAGTTAAATGTAAAGAACCCTTCATTTGGGCGGTTTTTTCTCAGGCGGTAGGCGATGAGCCAATGCCTGTCTGTGGGTTTAATTTATTTCTCCTACACGATTTACAATAATGTTTACCATAGCCCTTATACTAAAAAAAATATTGTTCGTCCTACTACTATTATAAACGCGAAAGTCTGTAAGAATGTTTGTATGGATGTTTGTTACTCTTTCACGCAAAAACTACTGAATGGATTTTGATGAAACTTTACAATAATATAGCTTACACATCAGAATAACACATAGGCTATAATTTTTAAAGATATAGTCTTAATTATCTAAAATATAACGATAAGTGTCAAGTAAGTAGGAAAAAAATCTGCCATCTGCGAGCTATTCTGGCGTGCGCCGCAAAAACCGTTGGATTTACACGTATATAATGTATAATCATATATGTTTCTATTAGTAGTATTATAATAATTTTCCATCACCACGCGGGTGAAACCGCGGGGCGCAGCTAGTAATAACAAAAAAAATAAATATTTTAGCGTCCCATAATTGATGTAAAAATGTCAAACAATGAATCGGTTAACGTAACTGTTATAATGGGGGAGCTAACGGGCCCATGATGAGGTGGCCACGATGACCCATGTGTTCAGGGTCGGTCACACTCACGGGTCAACACCCATCCGATGGCCTCCACGCATGGGGTGCGAACCCGGGTAGGACACTGGGTCAACCAGTCCCCCTGGGAATCAAACCTCTGGCGCTCCTGGACGGTCTGCGCACCGAGCGGCGCAAGCCAATCGATTGTGCTCTCCGACTAACAGTCGGGGGAGTCTGGGAACTGTATTGTTTCCTATAGAGCGGGGGTGGTTGCCTACCTTACGGCGATTGCTCTTGAAATGACCATTGGCCATCCGATCCCGGTTCAGAGTCGGGCAAAGGACGCCTTGGTCCGCGATAGATCCGGCGTACACCGTTTCACCGCTTCGTAAGGGAGAGGACCGCGCAAGCGACCTCGAACTCGGAACCAATCGAGAGACCGGAGAAATCTGGTCACAATTGGAAGCAAGGGCGCGAGTGTCGGCCCGCCAGGTAACATCACTGGCTATCTCGCGGTAAAGGCGTTGGTCTCTTGCGGGTTGTGACGTAGCTAGACGTTGGATTGTATTGTCCAAAGTCTTCTACGCTCACTGCAGGGCGACAGAACGAAAAATCGTTAAAACGTCCTGTGGTGATGGGCTCGCCCGTAATTGTAGGT
>OX155971.1:6760345-6890579 GCA_944548615.1 Micropterix aruncella | reverse complement strand
TTTATCGTGGTATTAAAATTGTATTTTTCCAAAAAATGTAGTAATTTCTTAAATATGACGGACTTTAAGTATTATTTGCGTTGCTTGTATACGAGATATTCCTACCAATTTCACAACGTTTATCTCGGTCCAACAAGGCATCTGGTACCGAATTTCAAGCCTCTAGCAGCATATTTCGAGAATGATGTATGACTAACGCACCCCATAGTCCGACTACACAACAGAATAAATTCGGAATTAAAAGTGAAGTTAGATACCATGCGAGGAAGAAAAATATGACGGAATGGTTGATTGAGCTATAGGAAGGAACGAAACAGAGAAATTGGTTAATTATAGTGCTGTATAAGAATACCTAACTACATAAAATTACTACTTTTATGTATATATGGTAATTTCGGGAGAGATGGACCAGCGGGAGAGACGGACCACCTAAATTTCTCCCAAACTCAAGCTATTTTTTTAAAAAGTGGCAACACTGAAATGGTCCTATCGAAGCAGCTGCAAATTGTACAAAATAGGACGGTTGTATTTTGTTTTGTTTTTTAGAAAAATTGAGAAAAATGTTTTCACAGTGTAAGTTTTTTTTCTACGTTTGCAGTCATAACGAAGGTATGTAGCGAATATTCAATTTCTATTAATACTAGCATCACTGTACTTGCATGTTCTCAAAGCGGCTATATAGCCTCCAAATTTTTGATAAACGTTTAGGCCTATAGCGTGAGGGGGTAAACCGTCTGTCCTCACGATTTAGGAGAGATGGAGCAAACACCTCTCCATTTTAATTTCTTCCAAACTACAAATATTTTAACTGACAACATTGAAGTGGTCTTGTCGAGCCAGCTGCAAAGGGTGCAAAATAAGACGGCCGTATTTTGTTTTGTTTCCTAGAAAAACTGTGAAAAATGCTTACACAGTGTCAGTTTTCTTTATGCTTACAGTCATAACAAGGTTATTTAGCGAGTATTGAATTTGTATGATTAAAATTAGCATCCCTGTTCTTGCATGTTCTAAAAGCGGTAATATAGCCTAAAAATTTTTGATAAACGCCTTTAGTGTGAGGGGTTGAACCGTCTGTCCTCACGATATAGAAGATAATCATAATCATAATCATAATCATAATCATCATTTATTTTCCAAAAAAGGCTAGATATCTACAACAAAGATACCTAATCTGGTGAAATCGTCAAGAAAAAATATATATTAGATAAATTACATATTAGTTAAATTTCAAAATGAAAAACCATAGTAGAAATATAAATAGAGTCAAATTAAAAGACAAAACAAAATAAAAACAAAAAAATAATCGCATCAAAAAAAAAAAACAAAACAAAACAAAAAAATATAAAAAAAGAAATGGTAAATGATCCACTAATTAAATTCCAACATAATTTGGAAATAATACCGTTTCTAAAGTCAACTTAACAACTAAAACGCCTGAAGCATATATTTTAAAAAATCCCAGATATGGCCCAGATATATTGCTAGTGCGATGTACCCTTTCAAATTTGGTTTATTGAGATGTAGGTAGTTGTTTGAGTTTTGTGTATTTGTTGATGTTTAATTTTCGAATTGTCAGAAATGCGTTTCACATAAGTGAGTTTAAAAGTGGCTTTTAGAGGAAAATGGACTAAGGTTGTTCTAACCAATGCTGTTAAGGCTTCTGAAAGACGGACTGGGAATGAATAAAGCCGCAAAAACTTTTGGAACATAAAATCACGTTTTAGCGGACCTTGAAGAATATAAATTTAACAAAAGTATTATTTATTTTTGCTAGATCCATCTCATAGTAGGTGGTGCAATTGACCTATAAGTGTGGGAGAGATGAACCGAGGCTACCTTTTCTTTTGAATCTAAAATTTTACCTTTAAGAAACTGTCATTTTGCTGTATAAATTTTATAAATGGTAATTAATAGTATATTCACATAATACCATAAGCGTGTGTTTTACTCATTCACACAAAAAAAAATGGACCCAAAAAAAAAGTGGTCCATCTCTCCTCAACTTACCATATACATATAGATGTAAAACATATGTATATGTATAGATTATATGTATAAATATATATGTATATATGTGTATGTATATGTGTAGATGTATATGTATATATGTGTATGTGTATATATGATTATTTAATATTATTAAGTATATTATGTTAGTAAAATAGACTAAGTATATGTAATATCTGTGTAAATATAGAGCTACCACATAAAATAATGCTACATTAAGTTACACTTAGCAACTAAAAAAAAAAAAAAAGGAAAAAAGAATACATAAAAGTCTACCTTAGTACGGGCATCACACCAGCAAAGTAGATTTTAATATTATTAACCTAGTGTTTTAAATGTGTGTGAAATATTAATACATAAATAAATAAATGGTGGACTTTTCAACTCATGCCATGCTCAAATGATGCCTGGAAACCGAATTTCAGCTCAATCAGATAAAGCGTTTAGGCGCTATCGGGGAGGTATACACACAGACACACACACACATACACAGACACACACACATACACAGACACACACACACACATACACAGACACGCACACACATACACACAGATATACAATAAGCTGACTATTCGTTTTTAGCTATTTTTATTGATTAATATTATTATTATTATATTTTATATACGCCATTACTAATATCATACACGCTCACACTCCACACTTATACGCTCAACACACTCCCACAAACACATACACGCACACCCTGAATACTAGACTCTTATGTAGTTCTAAAATTGAAAGTACATTAGTTTTATTAGGAAGTTTTTTTTAAACAAAACGTAATTTATGTAATTTTATTGAAATCCGTAACCGGTTTTATTTGTTGTAAATCTGAATATATTTTTTAAAATATTATTACTGTAATACTGTGTGATTTCTCAATAACAATTGAATTGAATAAACACACACACGCATACACACAGACACACAGCCAGACTTCAGCCTGGAAATGGTCCTAAGCTTCTCAAGGAGGCTCAATATATTCATTCCATAAATAAAGTCGGTAAGCTGTACGGCATCCTGTAAATTCATTCTCCTTTATGCGAGGAAGGAGAATGTTTCTCATTTCACCTTTTAAAATAATTAGTGTCAAACGAAGAGATATAATTAGCGGTATCATTGAAATTTTTTTTTAAATCGGTTATGTCACCCTAAGATATTCCCGACAAGTAGCCAAGGACTTATATCACCTGAATATTCATTCCATAAATAAAGTCGATGAGCAGATGGCGAAAATTAATCTTAATATGCGACGCTACGCACAGGGACGGATTTAGAGGTCTGGAGGCCTTGGGGCAACAAAGGAGTGGGGCCCACCTTGTTGCCCCAAGTGGAGACAGAAAGATAACGGTTGAAGCAAATTTTAACATTTCATTGTTTCTGATTGGAGTTAACAAATATAAAGGAATCGTTTTTATTAATATTTAAGAACAATATAATCATGTTTGCACAAAGTACTGTTTGTACGTCAAGGTAAAACAGCGAAAAAAAATATCAAAGGAAAAGTTGTTTACTAGTTTACTCGTCGGAATTTGTAAGATTTTTTTCCGAAGTCTCTATTGTGGGGGGCCCTCTTTCGTGGAGGGCCCGGGGCTGTAGCCCCGGATGCCCTCTCCTACGGCCCTGGCTACGCAATTAAAAAGGAAACTTCGAACGTGCGTCGTCTCATTCCATTTAAAAATCAAATCGCAAACGCAGGTCGCCGTAAGCCTTTGAATTCGTACCCCGAATACGACTGGCAAAAGTATAGAAAAGCTACTTGTGTCTTAGCATTAAATTCTATAATCTACTCCCTACAAAATTTAAACAGCTGGAGGACATAAAATTCAAAAAAACATCAAAGAGATGCTGATAGGCCACCCTTTCTATAATCTGGCCGAATTTGAGGACCATGATTTTTCAAATATTGTGCCCATTTAAATTACTTAAAAAAGTAGAGCCTTATTGTCTGATTATTTTATATGGTTTTATATCTGTATTTTTAGTTTAAAATGCATAACGTAGATTTAATTTGATTATTTAACATTTTACTGACAATTTGAATATTACGATAAATAATTTTACTACGTATCTTGTCGAATTACTAACGACTCTAAATATTAGGCTTCTATTTTGATTATTTATATTTATAGTTTGACAATCTAGTAGTTAATTCTTGACTACCTATGTATGCTCAGTAAAGAGTAGTAACGAAACTTACTACATAACCCAATTATTTTGACACGTCCAAGAGCGGTCTTTAGCCGTCAATTGGACACGACGAAAATGTAATGTAATGTAATGTAATTCGAATATCGAACGAGCCGCGCATCCAATCGTCGGCGCTTTTAATTATTTTAAGGTATGCTTACTATTATTTTATCGCCTTACTATTTAATTATTTTATGGCGGACTTTAAATATTATTTGTATCGCTTGTATATGATATATTCCAACCAAAATTTCACAATGTGATTTCGTTCCACCAAGGCACATGTGTACTAAATAGGCACATGTGTACTGAAGTCTCTAGGTCCAATATTACCAGATTGAAGTATGACTTACGCGCCGTCCGGTGGACAGTAACCACAATCTTTTCAACTCATAGCATGACCATATGATGCCTTAATGCTAAAATTCAGCTAAATCGAATGAAGCGTTTGGGCGCTATCGTGAAGGAATACACACACACACACAGAGACTTTAGTCTGGAAATAGTTTAAAGGATGATTCATGCTACACCGGGCCGGGGCCGGGCCGGGCCCCGGCCGAGTCGTTTCCAACGTGCTCCGGCCGGGCCAGTCATTCATGCTACACCGGGCGTGACCGGGCCGTTTCCGAGTTTATTTATCCCACGGCCGTGTCCGCGATAACTAGTAGAATAGAATAGAATAGAATAACTTTATTGTGCTATAAAAACATAACTTAATGAATATTACGCTGGTTTTATAAAAAAGACAATTTATGCACAAATGGCGAACTTATCTAACTAGTGTTGCGTCCATCTATTTTGGCGATAATAATATTTTTTAATTTCTATTTTCGCTTGATTGATAAGTGTGTTATTAATGCAATTTTCACAACTTGAGTTGGCAGCTATTGCGATTGCCTTTGAAGACGAAGTATTGGAAACACGAACTGAATCTAATAAAAGAAGATGGAGTGTACATCCAGCCTGGAGAAAACGATAATCGGAGGGAGAATTCGCCACGCTCTAAAAGGAATTAATAGATGATGAGAGCAAATTTTACGGTTATTTTAGGATGTCTGAAGAATGCTTTAGCATATTTCTTGGAAAAATAAAACGTGATTTAACCAAACAAAATTCAAGATTTCTGAAGCATATCTCTCCCATTGAACGATTAGCAGACCGGAGCCGGGAAAACAATATCCACCTCCATTTCGACGCCGTGCTCCGGACGTGGCACGACCGGTCACGGCCGGAGCACGGTCAAGCATGAATTGCTTCATACAAAAGTATACTATAGATATCTGACCGTGTCCCGGCCGGGGCCCGGCCCGGCCCCGGCCCGGTGTAGCATGAATCATCCTTTAATCGCCTCGGGAGGGGGGGATCAAAATGTATATATCTGTCTTCAGCTCAAAAAAAAAATAAGCGCGTTCACAATACCTCCTCGTCAGTTGGTAGGCCGGTAGACGAAGTGTGGGAATTCCTATCTACTGGTTTAATAAAAATTTAAAAAAAGAATACATAAAAATGTAAATGCGTGTAGGTAGGAAAAATGTATATTCTATATGTGTATGTATTTGAGCTGCCTTATAATTTATTTTATTTAATATTACAACGGTTGACTGTAATAAATCTTCAAACGATAAACCCGCCGTTGTATTAATTAAAAATAGAAATTAAGTATCTTTTATTATAAACAACCTTATCTCCATTGTTTCATTGTTCCAACCATGTATCCATTGTTAGTGTTTTGGTAAAAAAAAGCCATTTTTCTTTTTTTTTCTTCTTTCTAATACATTTGTTCTTATATCCTAAAAAATAAAAATACTCATTTTCTTATGTTTTCATCCTGTCGAAGCGTGTTGGAAAAAAAATTCACGCGGTATTTTTTTTTTTTTAATTTAATTTTATAAAATTATCCAATACAATACAATTGATTTTTGCGAAGCAGATAAGATTGCATTTGTGTGGATTTTATCCCCCCACTAGATTGTATATCTGTTCTGGGGTGATAGTATTTAAGACTTTACTTTAATCATAGTGACTTCACTTTCTTTCTTTTTTTTTTTTTTTTCTCATTCATTCCGATCGCTCATTCATTCTTATAAATTTTAAGGTTATTATAAATATATAAATGTGTATATAAATAAAGAACTAATATTAAATAAAGAAAAAGAAAATATTTAAGTTTATAGTTAAGTAAAATAAATAAATATATAGATTAATATATAACTAAATTGACCAATAAATTAAGTAGCCTAAAAAGGTTTCTTACTGTGCACATATACTTGTGAATTTAATTAAATGCTTTTGTATGGTTACTACTTTTATGGTTAATAACTCAGGTTAATACTCTTACTAATAGTTTAATAATTTTGTATTATACTTAATATTCATTTCTTCTTTGCTAGGGAAATGTTTCGTTCGTGGTCACACTTTTGAACTTTAAAAAGGCAACCGCATGATACTCCGATAGCTCTCAGTGCCTTGCACTAACTGAATTTGTATTTATTCGTGGATTTGCTTTTAATTGGAATTTCAACGAGGGAAGCAATTACGTCTTCTAGTTGAAGTTCTCCATTTACCTCCATTCAATTTGCAGACGACCACTATTCCCTGCATAAACGAGGCTCCCGCGCTCATATTGCTTTCTATTTCCAGGTTCATTAATTGGATCTATTAATAGAGTAATACTTGTTACTTCATCTTTGTAGGCAACTTCATTTAAAACTTCCCTTTTAAAGCTATATTTGGATAAAAATTCAAATTTCGGATTAATTAAGAACCAAAGATTAACGAGACAAAAGGGAATGAGCACTTTGAGCCCACTTTTCTAATAACTGTAAATGGTGTACCAATAGAAAGATCTCTTCATGTAGAAGATTATTTTATTTTTACTTACAAGGCATGTGTTTCAAATCAAATCAAATCAAATTGTTTATTGTCTTAAAAACTAATACATAGTTGTATAGACAGTAGGATTACATTTGGCCGTGATAACATTGAATTCTTTTTTAATGATCAAATTCTTCTACTACTAATCATTTCTTTTGGGTTTCTTTGTGGAACCCGCCTTGTTGCCTATTGGCACCATCCTCTAGGTGAGTATTTATAGTATCACGCAGTCAAACACTCGATCGTAGTATCGACCTATCACCCATCCAAGTATCGACCGCGCCCAACGCCCAACGGTGTCAATGTGGCTACGGACACTATTACTAAAACGACTGATCTCAATTATGGGCCTGTAACGGCCCTTAAGTACCATCACATACAATCAACAAATGCATTGATTTCCAGTGAAATACACTGACACAAATTCAGCTATTTTGCTACCTCGTGTAGCGATGAATCAGCACGATGAAACAATACTTTTACTCGGAATATTTGGATTGCATCATATATCGGCCTATATAAACTGGCGAAAACGCAACCAAAGTATCATTCCTCGAGTGATCACCTCTCCCAAGGTTGCTACGGCATACTCGGTACCCCTCTCACGAGGTCGCTCCTTGGTTTCCTTTTCCGTCCTTTTCCTATCGAGAAGCATCAGTCTGCATCCCCACAGACTCGAGCAGTGCCCAGTAGGAGATACTAGGAGCACAAGTAATATCCTAACCATACATCCTCGTAAATTTATTCATTCCGCAAGTCACTTCATCCGCGTCAATATTACCTATTCGGGAAGCGTTACAACTGGCAATATCAAACTCTCAATTAATTTAATAAATACCTTCTGATTCACTCAAAATCGCCTTTTAATACGGAGATAACCCGCAAGTTGACACCACCACCTCACACCGCACAACTTGGAGTCTAGTGAGGGGTGGTCCCTCACAGGCCGTTTCTGAGTTATATCCGATTACATATGGCTAATTACCTGATATTATCTAGGGCAATTATCACATCCAGGCATTGTATTTTTAATAACTGTTTAACTATAATGCTTTAGTTTGTCAGCAGTATATGGAGGAGAAATACTGGGATATGTTGCTTGAGCTCTGTAATGTGTCTCGCGATTTCATTGCCGCTCTGATTACTGTCGTATGTAATCGTATATTAAGGCCAGCTATCCAACATAGTGTGCTCAGTGACTGTACATCATAATATACTATATTTTATGGATCTTCACTGCAAATAATATATTTTAAATTTATCATCAACACTGGGATTTTCGTGTTTTATTAGTCATAATATGCTATATTTAAGAAGTCCCGAACTTCAAAACTCCGAAACGGCACATAATTGAGGTAAGTTATAGTAGTCATAAATATTTTAGGTAAATGGATCTTTCCAATGGTAAATACGTTATTGTTATTAGAGAGGCGGGCCCAGCATCCGTACATTTTTGACCATTGCCCTTTTAGAAAATAGTTAAGTAATACCCATGATGAAAACATCATTTGGACAAGAACATCATCTCTTGAATTACGCCGAGATTTTTCAAATTAATCAATTTGGAAATCAAAATGAATTTGACATTTAGCGTATTTAAAATTAAAATAAAGAAATGGTTATAGAATTATGACAGAGAAACCATAAATCAATAGTTATAAATTGTAATTTAATGAACGTAGGGGCACCAATTATGATTATATTTTAAAATATGTAATAATAATATTAATATTAATAAAACGCTTTATTCTTAAGAAAATGCGAGCTTATTGCCTGTAGGAAATATTTTAGAGCTAACCTATACTATTATATGAATATTATTTGCCAGTAGACTACATAACTTAACCTATATAAAGAGTATGACAAATAAAATGAAGGACAGATAGAAATATATACTTAACTCTTTATGGGCACAGGATTTGCCACACCAAAATAATCTAACACCTACATATAAGGACGCTAAAGTTTAAATAGGAGGGGAATGGGAGAGAAAGTGAATTTATGTGGAAGATTTCAAATGCTCTCTGAGTCTGTTTTTTTAAGTTGTTATGCTTGGCGCGGTTCTCACATTTTCTGGCAAAGCATTCCAAAGACGGGCTCCATGCACGGTGAAAGCGAATGACAAGAAGTCACTGATGTGACTAGGGATAGAGGGTAGCAGGTTGTCTTTTGATCTCAGAGGGCGTCCATGAGCCGATAGTGCATTAAATCTGCCGGAAAGATAATTGGGAGCGACGCCATTCAAGATCTTGAAAAGCATACAGAGAACTCGCATGTCTCTTTTCTTCCGGGTCGACAGCCAGTGAAGCTTCTCTCTGTACTCCGTGATGTGGTCAAATTTTCTGAGGCCATTGATATACCGAATGGAAACATTTTGGAGACGCTCAACTTTGGTGGATAACTCCTCTGTGAGGTCGAGAAATGCGACATCTCTATAATCCAGAAGGGGGAGGAGAGCAGACTGGCAAATCGTAATCTTGCTCTCCTCCGGGAGGATATTTTTCAGCCTATTCAGCGAATGAAATCGACCGAAGAGTTTGAGTCGCATTTCTCCAATATGTACGTTGATTATATTTTAACATTAAACTTTATTACTAAAAAATCTTTAATTTTGTTGTTATACATATATTGCTTTGACAATGCATTCGATTTCTTCTGACTAGATATTATTATATATTATTTTATATTACTTGCCATATATTTCATATTAATATCTTTTTGTCATTTTTCTCAATACATTCTATCCTTTATTTCTTATAACTATCTTTTTCTCTGTTTAATGAAAACTTTAGAAACGCAGAGTTCCTGACCCACGACAGTCGCAGAATTTTTGAATAGCGACCGTGCTCCAATACTGAGTGTAGGATCTGAAAACTTACCTGATGTGATACCCGAAGAAGTTAAATTAGCACTGAATCGGCTTAAAATGGTTCCAATTTCTACGTTTTAGAACGAAAAGGATGGGCAAAGTGGATTAGGCAGGTACAGTGGTCACCACGCCTTTGCGATCGAACCAAGTGTCGTTATTCAAAATCAAAATCAAAATCAAAATGTTCTTTATTCATATAGACACAATTAAATATTATTTTTAATTTATGTTCTTATGATGCGTCAAAGCCTTACTCCCAAGCCGTTTTGTCATTTACATAATCAGATATTGTATAGTATGCTTTTTTATACAATTTTGTTTTGATGGTAGCTTTAAACTTATATACAGATAGTTCTCAATAGTATGAGGAAGTTTGTTATAGAAGCGTATACATTGTCCCAAAAAAGAATTGCTTATTTTGTGGAGACGAGTAGCACGTACAACAAGGTTATGCTTATGTCTAGTATTAACATTATGAGTGTCGCTTTTTTTTTTAAACTTGTCAATATTCTTGTGGACATACAACAGATTTTCGTATATATATATTGTGATGCAACAGTAAGAATATTTATCTCTTTGAATTTTTCTCTAAGTGAAATTTTCTCTAAGTGAATATTACTTTATTACTTTACTGTCGTGATTACTTTACTATCGCCATTTGTCGTTATTACTTTAAAACGGTACACTGACAGATGCCATAGAGGAAATCAAATGGTGACGTCATAGCCTTAAGGATAAATACATTATTAAAAAAACGTGATTTTGTGGTTGGTGATCTAAGGTTGCTGATCTCATTCCAGAGTATAGACTGAATTGTTATCTTCAATTCGTCATATATTTACTTTCCCGGCAGAGGGAAAGTATTGTGAACGCTCTTGTGTGTATGTGTGTATGTAAGTGTGTGTGTGTGTGTGTAAGTGTCTGTGTATGTGTGTGTGTGTATTCCTCTAAGGCCAGAGTCCTACCCAGGTACGAGCCTGGGTAGGACTCTGGCCTTATGGCCAGTTTTCCCTGGGAATCAACCTTCTGGCGCTCCTGGACGGTCTGCGCACCGTGCGGCGTAAGACAATCGACTGTGCACTCTGACTAACAACTTGGGTTGTCGACTACAGCGGGCGAGCCCGTCACCACAGGAAGGTTTCAGAGTTAACGAGCCCATGATGGTTTGGCCACGAAGACCCATGTGTTCAGGGTCGGTCATACTCACGGGTCAACACCCATCCGACGGCCTCCACGCACGGGGTACGAACCTGGGTAGGACTCTGACCCTGGTCAGTTTACCCTGGGAATCAAACCTCTGGCACTCCTGGACGGTCTGCGCACCGTGCGGCGCAAGCCAATCGATTGTGCACTCCGACTAGCAGTCGGGGGAGTCTGAAAACTGTATTGTTTCCTATAGAGCGGGGGTGGTTGAGTACCTTACGGCGACTGCTCTTGAAATGACCATTGGCAATCCGATCCCGGGTTAGAGGCGGGCAAAGGACGCCATGGTCCGCGATAGATTCGGTATACACCGTTTCACCGCTTCGTAAGGTAGAGGACCGCGCAAGCGACCTCGAACTCGGAACCAATCGAGAGACCGGAGAAATCTGGTCACAATTGGAAGCAAGGGCGCGAGTGTCGGCCCGCCAGGTAACATTACTGGCTATCTCGCGGTTAAGGCGTTGGTCTCTTGCGGGTTGTGGCGTAGCTAGATGGTGGACTGTTTTGTCCCAAGTCTTCTGCGCTCACTTCCAGGGAGCTAGAACGACTAATCGTTAAAACTTCCTGTGGTGACGGGCTCGCCCGCTGTAGTCGACAAACCAAGTTGTGTATTCCTCTACGATGTCGCCCAAACGCTTAATCCGACTGAGCTGAAATTTGGCATGCAGACCAGTCGGACATAACAAGAGGAATAGATTGTGGTTGAAATCGGTCCACCAGGAGGCGCGCTAGTCATACTTTAATCTCGAAATATTGAACTTAAAGACTGGAAATGCCGTACACAGATGCTTTGTTGGGCCAAAAGCACATTGTTATATTTTGTTTGGAATATATAATAGACACAAATATTTTTCAATTTCCGCCGTATTTAACAAAAAACTACAACATATATGAAACACCCCTTTTCATACTACGGAAAATACTACAAATATTTTATGATTATTATTATTATTATATTATACACTAGCAGCTTAAGGCTGATGCGTGTATATCACATGCACTTGTTTTAAACTTGTGACTGTTTTGCACTAAGAAAAATGTCCAGTTTAGATGATAATACTAATAAAATACAAATGGGTGGGAATTGACGCGAGAGGTAAGGGGTTGGGGGTTGACGCGGGGGTGGCGGCGGGTGGCGAGTTAAGTAATTACAAAGGTGATTAGCGTGGGGGTGGGGGTAGCTGGAGGGGGGGAGGTGCAAAGAGATTAGCGCGGGGGCGGTGGGAGGCGGGGGCCCTGCCTACTTGCCGGGAAAGTCTTTTGGTGACCCAACCGAGTTTAGCATATTTTTTTTTAGTGACTACCACTTCAATGTTACACACTGTTTTGTTGTATCGCTTTAGATCTATTTTTTGGTCAGGAAGCTTGTGGTCCTAATATGGAAAGTAACTATGGGTCTAATATGCAATACTATTCCATAGTAGCATCGATATCATATATTTGTAGAATTGCTAATTTTTCTTTATAATACATGTTAGTAATAAGTGCGTCAATATGGAGCCCACAAAGAAAAATCGGAAACCGTAAAACAAAGCGGCTATGAAAAACGCAATTGATGCGGTAAAATCTAAACAAATGGGGTTCAAGAAAGCTGCCAAAGTGTTTAATGTACCTTGTGCTACTTTGTTTCAGCTAACGGCTATAAGGAATTGTTTTGTTTCATTCACTAAATTAAAAAATAATAGATAATATTTTTTATTACAAAAATATGTGCATTCCATATTAGGAACCCTTTTTTCAAATTTAATTTGTGGTACTTTTTATGCTTTATTTTGCATAAATAAATTGAAGCAAATTTAAATATTTCGAACATTATTCTGTAATACTGAATTATATTTCCAAGAGATAGGATCAACAATGTTGAGTAAAATATGAACCTACATTTTTTACAGATTTTTTAAAGATTGCCTTCCATATTCGGTACAGTTCCTCTAATATATTAATTTTAGGTATATATTTTTTTCGACTTATCAGGCATAATAGATTTGTCTTTCTATCTTATGACGGACCTATGGGTCGACGGCATTATGTTATCTTATTCCTATGGGCCAATGGCGTCAATGTAAACGACATATTTATTATATTTTGCGAAAACGGGCAGTGAGAGCCATTAGGTACCAATTTAAATTAACGAGAATCATGCAAACCTTTATTTAGAGAACAACGTATTTCCACGATATGTGACAGTTTTGTCCATGAATGTATATGTGAATTCTATAAGTAAAAGCAAATATGTGTAACGTTATCACATATACACACGCACGATACAAGGAACAAGTCAATTTATGTCCATTCATCGCAGGCTGCCACAACGATATATAGAAGTGTAAATTTTTATAACAATCTGCCACAATACCTGAAAAATATCAATAAATAAATTGAATTTAGAAAACGAACGAAACAATATTTGTTATATAAATGTTTGTACAATTTTAGTGAATATTATAAATAGGATAGAAAACGAATCTACCGCGTGAAATTTGTAGCACCCGACGTTTCGGTGACGTTGCAGCCGCCGTTGTCCAGGGTAGACTGAGGAGCTATCATTCCGTTGTTTTGCGGGTAGGCCGCATACCGCTTCCGCCACTGCGTAGGTTCCGCCACTTCCGCCGCCGAACGCCGATCGCAAAGACGTAAAACAGGATAAAGCGAGTTTTGTGTGCAAGACGGATTTTCAAAATTCCCGCGCTCCGAGCCCGGCCCCCCACCACCGTTATAACCTACGCAGTGGCGGAAGCGGTATGCGGCCTACCCGCAAAACAACGGAATGACAGCTCTTCAGTCTACCCTGGACAACGGCGGCTGCAACGTCACCGAAAAGTCGGGTGCTACAAATTTCACGCGGTAAATTCGTTTTCTATCCTATTTATAATGTCAAACAACCGCGATAGTCTTCGATTTCAGTGAATATATTAAAAATAACATAGGGATTTATGTAATGTTATTTAATTATTTAGTCTGTATTTTCTACACCCTAAATAAATAATTTGATTTGATTTGATTTGACTAGAGTGTTCGTAAGGACGGCTCCCGGACTATTAAGACTCGTGACGTCACTTGCTTCGATTTCAATTTTGTTCTAAGAGAAGCTACTTGCTCTAGGTAACACACATCCAGCGATCTATGACACGTTCCGAATTTCCTGTCGGGCTTCGCTTATCTTCCCGGACGTATTCATCTTTATACAAATTCCGCGAGCTCTTTCATCGTGGATATTAAGGATATTGTGCCGATAGATATTAATGATTCATCGCTCCCTCGGTGATGACAGCTATTTTTTTCAATAATTCCTTTGATGCCGTCCGCGTCCAAATTGCCCTTTAAAAATACTCCACAGCACGGCGTCGCATGAAAGAAAATATATTTTTACTGGCCGGATGGAATGAAGGATGCTATATAAAAATCGTTCGCATTATTTTTAAATTATGGAATGACTGCGGATTTGAGTCTATGACCAGTTATTAAATCCGGTGTGCTAAGTCTCGCTGTAGCGACCAGTACAAATTAAGGTGGTTAGTAATTTTTTTAATTACTGATACATCCGATTATATATTTTGGTATTTGACTGCTCAACTCCATAGTACTATTTGGCAATCCTTTTGAAATAGCGAAATGCAGGTGGCGCTGATAGCATTGAAGGCCAAGCCATTAGCAATTCATTTGACCATCTACAATGCGAGTTTTTAATTAGTGACATCCTTGAATTGGGTAATCAGAACGAGCAAATAAGCAAGTTTTAATAAAAAATATGGGTAAAACAATAAATGTTTTGAAAAATAATATAAAAATAGTTGAACGTTTTGCGCCATCTAGCGGTAGGTAAAACATCGCGAATCTTGTTTATTCACGATATTTTACCTAGTACTAGATGGCAGGCGCTCTCATAGCTTGTCATTTTTTTATTTATCAGTCCAATTTTTGTTTTTTTTTTAAAAAAAACATGAAATGTTGCTTGTTTGCTGGTACTGATTCAAGACGGCACTAATTAAAAACAGCCTGTATAATAACATTGGTATTCAATATTTTTAGAAAGGACTGGTTGAGTATAATAACGCAATGATTTCAATAATAACAACAATAATAACATTCAATTATAAGTGTATTTTGTTATAAAGGCTGATTATTACATCACAGAAAAAGGACGTGCATATTAAAGTGCGTAATTATTACATATTGAAACCTGTATATCAAATTTAAAATTTACCCCTTTATGTAAATAATATTAAAATAGTAAGACCTATGATTTCAGAATTAATTTGGTCTTATAGTATTATTTTATACCGTATAGGCGTGCTTAGAGCGCCATCTATAGCGCGCCGCTATACTGTTATACGATGAAAATTATAAATACAAGATTAATTAAGTTTTGGAACTATCTATCTACACGTAACGTTTCGTAGTAAAATAATGCTGGTTGCCGAATTGTACTACGACATTGGCAATCTAATACGTTATATAATCAATGGCCATACGTTTCTAATATATTTAAAGTTAAAGTCGATGGTCATATTTGCACATTTCAAAAACATTAAACTCCTAAACGATATGTATTTTTTAGTGCGTAAAGGCCATTGAATTATAGTATTTTGTACCTACGTAACTAACCAATACAATGTAGCAACCGAAATCATAAGAAATGGAACTTACCGCGTAAAACAGTGACATTCAGTATTCAGTATTCAGTATTCAATTTATTCATTCAGAATATTACAATAAAAGCATGAATTATCAATTAAAGCTAATTATCGCATAGTAGAATTGGTCAGTTGCTAGTAATATATTAATATACATATGTAGATATAAAACTATTAAAGCAGAAACATTAATTTGGCAATAGCGTTGACTAAAGTCGGCTTTACACGGCAGACAAATAAAATTGAAAAAATAGAGCTGAATCCATGTATATGAGTTATACCTATAAAATAGATAATTATTATAAGAATATTAAAAGTCATCTTAGGCACTGTATACAAAAAATAATCACATAATAGAAAGTATCAAAACAAAATTGGAAAAAACAACGTATGTATATGGTCATTCTCCATTTTTCTTGGAAATTACATTTTTAGTCATCATGGACAGATGACTGCGGTAAGATTTACCGAGATCCTTCTCTCAAATCACTTAATTAAATGTCATTTGGTATTTCTCGGATATTTTGGTGTATGCAACCATTAAATATAAATAATTCGCGTTTTTTTTTCGATTACGAGTTCTGTGCCGGCGTTATGCACAACGGCTTCTTGCGATCTGGCGCAAAAGTTAACGCAAACGTGTAAAACATTAATGGAGAAGCTCGTGATTACCAAAACGAGCGTAAACTACGTTTCAAACGGGGTGAGTGGGTCAAATCGCATCGGGAACGAAGTTTCCACTCCAAGTTAACTAATAAGACCGTTTGACACGTGGATAAATAAGGTTTTTTGCGGTTGACCCAAGAATACCTGTATATTACTGTCCGCGCGCAAGCTCCGAGGAATCGGGGGCTGGAAAAACGGGCGGATTACGCCACCACCGACCGTCGCTTCATACCCCGCACTTTCCCAGTACTAGTACTGGGAGAGTACTAATATTAGGAGAGTGCGAGGTATGAAGCAACGGTGGTGGGCGGCGTAATCTGCCCGCTTCCCCAGCCCCGATTCCTCGGATCTTGCGCGACTGTACCTACTCTCTGCTGCTAATCGGCCCTTGCTAAGTTGGCTAAGTTGGTTAGAATGGGTCTTATTCTATTCAGGGTTGGTCACACTCACGGGTCAACACCCATCCGGTGGCCTCCACGCATGTAGTGCGAGCCTGGGTATGACTCTGGCTTTATGGTTAGTTTCACCTAGGAATCAATCTTCTGGCGCTCCTGGACGGTCTGCGCTCCGTGGGGCATTGCCAATCGATTGCGCACTCTGACTAACATCTTGCGGTGTCGACTACAACGGGCGAGCCCGTCACCACAGGACGTTTTAACGATTAGTCGTTCTGTCGCCCTGCAGTGAACGTAGAAGACTTTGGACAGTACAATTCTACGTCCAGCTACGTCACAACCCGTGAGAGTCCAACGCCTTACCGCGAGTTAGCCAGGAATAAACCCGGCGGGCTCGAGATACTCGCGCCCTCACTTCCAATTGTGACCAGTTTTCTCCGGTCTCTCGATTGGTTCCGAGTTCGAGGTCGCTTGCGCGGTCCTCTCCCTTACGAAGCGGTGAAACGGAGTGAACCGACCATCGCGGATCTATCGCGGACCAAGGCGTCCTTTGCGCGACTCTTAACCGGGATCGGATGGCCAATGGTCATTTCAAGAGCAGTCGCCGTAAGGTAGACAACCACCCCCGCTCTGTAGGAAACAATATAGTTCCCAGACTCCCCCGACTGTTAGTCGGAGAGCACAATCGATTGGCTTGCGCCGCACGGTGTGCAGACCGTCCAGGGGCTGATTCCCAGGGGAGACTGGTTGACCCAGTGTCCTACCCAGGATTCGCACCCCATGCGGGGAGGCCGTCGGATGGGTGTTGACCCGTGAGTGTGACCGACCCTGAACACATGGGTCATCGTGGCCACCTCATTATGGGCCCGTTAGCCCCCTCATGGGCCCGTTAGCCCCCGGGGGTGGTTGCGGACCTTACGGCGAATGCTCTTGAAACGACCATCAGCTACCCGATCCTGGGTGAACAGCCGGGCAAAGGATGCCGTGGTCCGCGATAGATTCAGTATACACCGTTTCACCGCTTCGTAAGGGAGAGGACCGCGCAAGCGACCTCGAACTCGTAACCAATCGAGAGAATGGAGTAATATGGTCGCAATTGGAAGTAAGGCGTGAGTGTAAGCTCGCTGGGTAACACTCCAGGCTATCTCTCGGTTAAGGCGTTGGCCTCTTACGGGCATGTGGCGGAGCTTGACGGTGGACTGTTTCGTCCAAGTCTTCTGCGCTCACTCCAGGGAGATAGAACGACTAATCGTTAAAACTTCCTGAGGTGACGGATTCCCCCGTTGTAGTTGACAACTCTAGTTGCACAACAACATAAGACCACACACTTTACAGTAAGGTGTTGCGACTGGAGACTCTTTGTCGCCCAGACCTTGCTTAGTAGATTTCCGTTTTTTTGGAATTTGATTCAATTAAGGCCATCAAATTGTTCACTGATTTCTGTCCACAAGGGGTTTACAGCATATACATTAAGGGCGTCTTGCCGGTTAAGAAATATAATAACGATTAACAGCACTAACCATGGTTAAACCCCAAATTCGTTTGCACCTTTAAAAGTTGGCTAATGTCGTTAACCGAGCCACGATTCCCGGTTATCTTCCATTAATCGTTCTGTCCGTAATTAGCGAGAACCATCACAATTTTGACGTTAGGCTGTGCGTGCCTAACTTTCGATGTTTTATATTGCTTCTAGCTGACTCGGCGGACTTTGTACCGCCTAACAGTCAATGAATGTCGGGTTACAGATTAGATGAACCTTATTTATGATTTTATGAAAGTAATACAATGAATACAAAATAAATATTAAGTTCACTACTTTATTAAGATAATAACACAAAAAAAAGGTAAAAATTAAGTATATCAATCGCATGTCACCAAGACCTGATTGAATCAAACTATTTAAATATTGTGCAGCATGGGATGCACTCGGTTTAATTCTCTTCATTGAAGCACCTTCTGGTATAGGACATGTTTTTGTTTTTTTATCAGGTGCAAGAACACAAGCGGATGATTCGCTGACATGCGAACATGCCACGTACAACTGACCATGAGAAAAACACGGATTGACATTTTGTATGGCAAAATGTTTTTTCTTTTCTTTTAATTTTTCGTCAATTTTCCAATTTTCGTTTTCAATAGTTATTCTGCTATTCGGGACGGAGACAAATACAACATATCAAAAACAATGAAAATCGGTCTAGCCGTCTCGAGTTATAAGTGTTCGAACAACCCCGACTTTGTTTTATATATAGACTAGCTGCGCCCAGCGGTTTCACCCGCGTGGTGATGGAAAATTGTGATAATGATGATAGAAAACCATATATCTTTATAAATTATAGCCTATTCTTATATAGCCTATTCTATAAATTATAGTCTTATTCTGATGTGGAAGCTATATTATTGTAAAGTTTCATCAAAATCCATTCAGTAGTTTTTGCGTGAAGGAGTAACAAACATCCATACATACATACAAACTTTCGCGTTTATAATATTAGTAGGATAGTAGGATAGAATTTAAATTTCGAATGTCAATTTCTTTGATTTTTTCCCTACTTACTTGACAGTTATCGTTATATTTTAGATAATTCACGCTATATCTTTATAAATTATAGCCTATGTGTTATTCTGATGTGTAAGCTATATTATTGTAAAGTTTCATCAAAATCCATTCAGTAGGTTTTGCGTGAAAGAGTAACAAACATCCATACATACATACAAACTTTCGCGTTTATAATATTAGTAGGATTGCTATGTCTGTTAGATATAGTGGCATGAAATTTTGACTCTTCGCCCAGTAGAGAAGTTTCGCTTCTATTTCAGAAGAAAATCAAAATCGTCGGTATTTTATTCACAACACGTACTCGCATATGTATAATAAATCGTAGCCAAATGGTTAAAATCGCAGAAAACCAGCGTAAAGACATAAAAAAACACCAAAAATTCGGGAGCGCATTGAGCGGCGGATCCCATACATATCGTAACAATGTTGAGAGCTACGCGCTGCGCTTTGATTGGCGGGAATGGTGTTCCAACGCTCAAAACCGTTTTTGAGGAATGCGATGCAAATAACCGTGGTTCCGGCAATATAACCGGCGCTCGAGATAATTGATTTAACGTGGTTAGGCTGCTAATTTTTTTAACGTGGTTAGCTAACGGTGATTAGCAAATGTTACTAGGCTGGTTTGTGTAGGTCGCCCTAACTAAGTCCCATTAAAATTGCGAAACTGCAGAGATAGTAGGGGTCATTATTTCGGTTAACAAAAAAAAATATTTTAAACTTCATGCGTAGAATATTAGTTAGTTAGTCATTTATGTGGGTGAATGACCAATTGAAACATCGGTGGGTCAACAAGTATAAGTTGGTGAAAGGACACGCCAAACAGCCTACGAAGTTCGACTCAAAGGATCTGAAACAACAAAATTGAATAAATAGCGCAGGTGAATGTCGGCACAGCCCTCTTCAAATTGGATTGGCGTTTTCATTAGCGTAGAGTAAATATAGCCGTTCATCAAATTAGGCGACGAGCGACCGCCCAAATCAGTCTACCGCGAACGAATTAAATTCTCCCATATATCTACCAATGATGCCGCAATACAAAATACAGTCCAGTCAAAATTAATTTGAAATGTTTCGGAGAGTAACGATCAACGGCAACTTTCTGAAGTTTTTGGCAATTCGTTTTAAAAAATTAAAAAATGACATTTTAGCAAGGGTTTGAATGAGAAAAAATATATTTTATCTGTAAAGCAAATATATTTCAGTTTCTAAAAGAAACGGTTGTGTCACCCCAAGACTTTTCCGGCAAGTAACCAACGACTAATTTAATATAAACATCAACGTCATAATCATAATTGATGAGCGCCCTCTCTCAGCAGGCGGACGAACCCGGCTAGGTCCCATTGCGACGCCTCAGGCGGCGCGGTTCGTTTCCAGGCTAGCCTCGGGCGGCTCGGCGTTAATTTTTTTTTATTATCTGTATACAAAATTAAAAAAATACATCTTTATATAAATAATATTAAAATAATAAGATCTATGATGTCAAAATTCGTTTGTATTATATTATATTATACCGTGTAAGCGTGCTTAGAGCGCCATCTACAGTGCGCCGCGATAGTGTCATACCACGAGAGTTTCTATATTGAACATAATAAGAGAAGCTGTTCACCCAGGATCGGGTAGCCGATGGTCGTTTCAAGACCAGTCGCCGTAAGGTCCGCAACCACCCCCGCTCTATAGGAAACAGTACTGCTTCCAGACTCCCCCGACTGTTAGTCAGAGTGCACAGTCGATTGGCTTTATCGTCGTCAGAGAAGAAACGTCTCTACATTTCTTTCTTTGGCCAGTCTTTTGACAGATGAATGGTTTCCGTTTTAAGCACAGTAAACTCATTGGCCGGTGGGCACGCGGTTCAAGCGAACGTCCGCGATTCAAGAAGGATAACATAGATAAAAGAGGCAATATCTCTTATGATACAATAAAACACAGCGTAAAGTGGAAATATCAAAGAGGAGAACATTTTCTATATCCGGTTTCACGATATTTGAAGTGAAACAACTTTACTTTCATCAGAAAGAATCATACGGTTGCCATAATGGACATTTCGATAGAAATAGTAGGCCCTAAGTTTTGTCACACATTCATAAGTAAATAAAAGTTAAACTATAACTGGAGCTGTCAACTACAACGGGTGAACCCGTCACCTCAGGAAGTTTTGACGATATGAGATAGTTCTGTCTCCCGTGAGGTGAACGTAGAAGACTTGGGACGACAACAGACCACTGTACAGTTACGCCACTCGCCTGTCAGAAACCAACGCCCTTCCGCGAGATAACCAGGTTAATCACCCAGCGGGCCGATACTCGCTCCCTTGCCTACAGTTGCAACTAGATTACTCCGGTCTCCCGACTGGTTACAGGTTCGAGGTCACTTGCACGATCCTCTTCCTTACGTAGCGGTGATTCCGTGTCTACCGAATCTATCGCGGACGACGGCATCCTTTGCCCGGCTGTTCACCCGGTATCGGGTAGCCGATTGGACGTTTTAAGAGCAGTTGCCGTAAACATAACAACTACCCACGCTATATAGGAAACATAGCCGTTTCCAGACTCCCCCGGCTATTAGTCGGAATGCACAACCGTTTGGCTGACGCCGCACGGTGCGCAGACCGTCCAGGAGCACCCGAAATGGAGATTACTTTAGGAAAGGCAGAAGTGCGAGTCCCACCCGGGCTCGTACTTCTGCGTGGAGGCTGCCTCATGGGTGTTGACACGTGAGTTTAGACTACCCTAACACTTATTATGTCAACAGGACCTTTTGAAAAAGGTATTTTTCGCATAGTTCGTGTGAAAAGAGGGTATATAAAATGTATCTTTTGGGGCAGTGTATTTACGTGTATTCACTTTTATAATAAAACTCCTGAAGAAACTTTAAAGTTTCCGGGGAAACAATTTATTTATTTTATTTTATTTATTTAGGTAAGTAGCAGCATGAACTTATAATTAGATACATAATTCTTTAAAAAAACATATTCTCATGCCGATTATAACATACGCCGTTCGAAATTATTTGAAAAATATTTTACAAACTAAATAATGAAACAAAAAATACATCCGTAAATATTTATTAGTTGAGAGAAAATGGATCTATTCCGCACGGAAATAAACGACAGTCCTCCCGGTGTATTTGTAGACGGCTAATGTAACTTTGCCGAAAATGTAACTTTGCCGGGAGAACTCATCGTCCAAGTCCCGCAAGGACTCATCCCCACCAACCAAAAAATGTCAAATGACCACAAAAGTTGTAGAGTTAACCGCAAACATATAAATCATACTTATAGAACATAAATTCAAAATAAGTAAATGGGAATACATATATAAGTTATATTATATTTATACATACCTACATATTACAAATCAATAATTATTGGCAGTTGTCGCTGCTGCTTCAAGGGCGGTTCGTACTGCCAATTTGAAGCTAATTTTGTTTCTACTATAAATGTCAAGCCCTGTGAATTTATCATTATACGTAGTATCCCTCCAGTTGAGCTTTGTGCACGCTATATTGCGGAGACCAAATGGGAGACGCGAAGAGTCATATTTGAAAGTCATATTTAAGAGTCATATTTAAAAGACACGGTTTAAAAACGCTTATTATAAAATACATGGTTACGTAACTGATAAAGATGCATGGTGATAATCAACCACAAATTTTTGCTCAACGTGTCTCTTCAATACTATAAGTAGTATAAGTAGATGTGTGGCGTTTAAAAACTAACACTGTAAATATATGAAGCTAAGTAAATCTAAAAATACGCAGTCTGTAACACCAAACATCGTTGGAGTTTCATTTTTCAAAAAAATAATATGATAAATAAATTATTTTACATACCTAGACGTTTTATAAGTCCCAGATGTAAATCTGTAACAAGAAAAACACTTTATTTTAGTTAAATTTCAACAATCACATAAGCAGACCGATCCTCAGAATACATTGAATTCTGAATTCGAATCTAATTATTATTAATTAATCATAATTAATCATAAAAAGACTGTGCCTTCATTTTCTCTGTCTCTCCCAGAGACTATAGCTTTTAAAATCTTTAATAACATTCCAAAGTCAATAAGTAATTTAGAACCAAAAATGTTCGAAAATAGAGTTGAACACTGGCTCAAAAGTATATGCTATTTATAAGGTAGATGATCTAGAAAAATATTACAATATATACATACATTCATTATACGGTAAGCCATCTCTCTAAAATACCTCTATTATTTTTACATTGAATCATACGAGGTAAACCTCGTAATAATAATTTAATAATGTTTGATTATTTGTTATATTTATGTCGTATTACGTAGGTGCTTATTGAGCATTTATATTTTATTCTGTCTGACATTGATTATTATTAGAATTACTTTTATTGACTATTTGTTGCATTAGTTTTAGGCTATTGATTTCTTTAAAATGTTGATTATTCGTTTCTGTCATATTTTGGATTATTTGTGTTTTAATAATTAATGACTATGACATATAAAACGGTATTTTCAATTTTGGACGAATAAAAGAATATTAGCTATTGACTATAATTGACTACTATATTGTCTATATTATTATTTTTCAAAAATGGGGACAGGTTTTTTGGCGGTTCTTTCTAGTGGAGAAACTCATATAATTTGTCGGAAAACATATTCTGTTAAAATGCAGGTACTATTATTGTCTATCGACAGAATGTACCTACATATTTACACTGAAAAAAAGCTTTTTTAAAAAAAAAAGCATGACCCAGCACTGGGTAAGAGCATCGCCGAAGCACACAGGCGCTTTCCGCTCATGCACATCAAAGCAAAACAGCTCCGTATTAATCTGTACAACTTTGTAACCGACAGCGACGAGATGCCTCATGCTTTCAGCTCGCATCCCAGTATGAAACGACTGCTTCGCTACGTTCGGTGGATTTTACCCCGCGGTCAAAGGAGCATTCACAAAGGGATTACACAATCAAAGCTGAGCATGCTGCGAAGCAAAACGCTCCACTTCACCGACGCACACTGTTCCTTCCCATATTTTCAGATTACTAATTTGCTATAACGTCTCAATATACTGAGGGCAACGCCACTTTTAAATCAAGTTCATTTCGCTATCGCTCCGCAGACTTTAATTTAAAAATCAGTGTAATTACTGGCTAATCACGCAGAGAATGCCTACCGCCTATAGTGCAAATCACAGGCATTATTCTGGAATAGAAATCTCATAAATCGATCCAAAAACGGGTGAGAAAAATACATTTTTCTACTTTACAATATCGCCTTCATCGTTTTTCGGCAATGACCATTCGTTGATGACCAAAGAAAGAAATTTTTTAGATGTCATATTTTAAACTTATTTTTAAATAATTATGTGATGATTTGATTATTACTATTGTCTTTTCGTTTGTTTATAAATTTATATCATGTTTATTTCATGTTAAATATTTTGATTTGATTATTTTGATTTGTGCATTTATTGGATTTTGATTATATTGATTTTTTAATGTATTTTTAGATGTTTATATTTATTTGATTGCGTTATTTTATTTTAATATTATTTGATGTTAAATATTTTGTTTTTAATTATTCTGATTTGTGGAATTAATTGATTATGATCATTTTATTTTTTTTATTTTTAGATTTTTAGATTTATTTGATTTGGTAATTTTATTTTAATGTCTTATTATTATATGTAACAATAAATATTAGGTGTGTCCTGAAAACCAAGATAAGAGATATCCTGAGGATACCCCTCATTTGCAGCGTTTGTAGTTTTATTACATAGTCTTTGTCTATTTACAGTTTTAATTTTTAATACGTGTGTTTTTGTTTTTTTGTATATGTTTTTTTTGTAACAACAACTGCAAATAAATATAAATATATATTTTTTTTAAACTTCCACCAGTCGCGATAACGAAACGGAAAATATTACCCAATTGTCCAATAAAGTTAATTTTGCCATACCACCTCTCAGCAGATCCGCTTTTGGCCAATCCAGCTACTCTTATCTTAACCCACAAATTTTAGAACAGCCTACCACTGAACATTGAAAGTATTAAAATTTCATATAGATTTAAAAATAGACTGAGTGCATAACTTCTAAATTGTACGACTGCAGACATTGAACAGAACATGTATAAAGAGGTCATAATTGTTTTAAATAAGTACAATATTAAATAAACTGAAATAATGTAGCGACTATGTATTATAATATTATCCTTGTGTGTAATTTTTAATAATCTTTTCCTCTTCGTTATTATTATATTATTAGAATTCATTACTATGATTATATTCTGGATTATCTTGACGATTTTTTAAAAAATAATTTTATTTCTGTAACTATTTTGGTTATTATTGACGTATAAAAAATACATTTTAAATTACGTGCAGCTGTTTATTGATCATTTTTTTAGCATTTTGTTTCGAATTTTATGTAGATAATTAAGGTAGATTTAGTACAATTACGTACGATATTGTTTAATAGTTTTCTTAAGATGCTCGTACGCTTATTCGCTCGTACTGATTTGATGATTTTAGACCGTTCTAGGCACACGATTTTATACTTTGATAAAGTATTATCATAAAAAATGAAGACGGATATTTTTTCTTTTTTTAACATTTATAGTACAATCTTTCTTCTTACGTATAAAATTATTTATGTTGTCAAATGACTTCTAGATTATGAGATATAACGTATTTTCTTTTAGTCAATTTCTCAGTTTTTTACTTTCTTAGACGTGATAAAAATACAAGTCAATGATTTTAAAACCGAACTTTTTGTAATACGTTTTAAATTTTAGGATATGTTACTTCAAATTCATATTTCTTACCTTTTTACCTAGTAATAATAATTGGTGTAAGATTACTTCAAAATTGAGTCTTCGCGCGTCATCTAGAAATCGCACTTTCGAAATCCGCTGTTTTCGTAGTCAATTATCCAATTTTATATTAATTATCCAATAGACTTCAAATAAATATATATTGTGATTACGATGATTGAAGCCAAATAACCTAAAACGATTAATTATGTGACCAGAATCACTTCAAAAACTCCAAGTTCTCGATTTACGCATGAAAAATGCTAACACGCTCTTAACCCACTTCGAGTATGCCGGTTAATTTAAACTTACCTGTATAGGGTATTAGATTTCTCTTCAGCGCCGGCGGCATGCAGCCGGCGCTGATAACATTGCCCGGCGAAACTAATAGTAATACATTTGGCCAACTATAATAACATCGATAATGCATGTTCTTTTTATAAAGGACTGATTAATTATATCAACCCGTTATTTAATCAATGATAACAATAGTAACATTATATACCAGTGCTATCTACCGCATTTTTATATAGGTTCATTACATTACAGAAATAATATGGAGATATTAGAATGCCATCTATTAGTCTTATTGAGCATTAAATCGCCTTATTATCATATATTGAAACCTGTATAGCAAATTAAAAATGATATATGGAGCTATTTAAAAATTTGTTTGCTATTAGAATATTATTTTATTTTGAGATAGGATACCGTATAGGCGTGTTTATAAAGCTATATATTGGGCTACTGAAAATAAGAGAAGATTAATCCCTTTTAGGAAATATGAGTGCTATCTACACGTTGCGTTTTATAGTAAAATCAATAACCTATATAATCAATGTTATTACAAAAAAAGAAAACATGAACAAATTTACAGAAACTAAATACGAATTTCATGCATAGATTCTGCAGTCTTTCGAATTTGTTTAACAAGGCATTCTTGACGTCTAGGTAACTGGCGTCGGCATAATTCAGCATAATCGGGACGTTTAAAGGCAGTAGAAACCTTTCTTTTACCAGAAGATTCTTTGATCTGTAACATTACCCTTGACCAAAGACATTATTTTTCAGGCGCTAGCGCCTTCGTTTGATTCCACTAAATTTATCTCAAATACATACCTATGGCACAGTAAATATATGAGGTAATATATTTACTGTGCATATGGCCAATAACGTGCTTTTCAAAACAGAAAGCCGCTAATAGAAACAAATTTACCGATTTCCTTTGAACATTACCGCAAAACCGCAAACATATTCTTCTGACGTCCTTTTCCGGGAGTATATGGTCTAAAGCAGAGGTTCCCAAACTTTTTTGTGTGGTAGACCCCTTGCCATGTTTTTCGGTTTTGGGTAGACCCCCTACTTACCTGATATTGATTTTTTGTAAATTTCTAACTTCCTTTTCTCCGGCACTCTCAAACAAAATAACACTGATTCAATATAATTTGTGTGATAAGCTACCAGTTTATATATATTTTTTAATTTTCTTAGCACTTTCTTTTTAAAATTCAGGAAACGAATAAACGTATTTGTCTCTCATTCGTATTTATAGAGTGACGAATTGAACAAGTCAGTGCAAGTTTGTGAAGCTCTGAGACAAAAATTGACAATAATTTTTACTGCGCGTATGCTTGTAACAAGATGATACTGATATGTCATTATGTGCAGGTTTTTACAAGTTCAAAATGTATTGCGACCACAAGCAAATGCCTACATCCTACAACTTACACAATTTTATAAACATATAATATTTTTTTTTCATAGGTACTTTTATAAATAATGTATATGTCTTTATATTATAAGATAGTATAATGTAAGTAAATAGGTAGTATCAGTGTATGTTGAGATCCACTATCGTAGACCCCCATTTTCATTTCATGGACCCCCAATTTTTTTTCGCTGACGTAGACCCCTTGCAGGTTGTCATAGACTCCTGGGGGTCGATATAGACCACTTTGGTAATCACTGGTCTAAAGTGTGAGAAAAACGTTTGTACTGATTTCTCTTACTAAATTCCAGAGACCACCATAAAAGCCAGCAAATTGCTGTGACGAGAAGATCCAACAAAACTAATTGTGCAACCTCTCAGGAGATGCTCGTTGGCCAATCCAGCTACTCTTATCTCGTCCCCAAATTGTACAACAGCCTACCACTGAGCAATAAAGATATTCGAATTGCATAATAAAAATAGATTATGTGCTCATGTTCTAAACTGTACGATTGCAGACATTGAATATCTTATTAGACAATTAAATACTTAAAATAAAAACATAGATATAGGTAGGTATAAGTAGATATAATAATTTTGAAAAAGTACAATTTTAAATAAAAAGGGAATAATGTAGTGACTATGTATTATAATATTATCCCCGTGGGTATGTTTTAATGTTTTTTTTTATTATTATTATTATTATATTGTTATTCATTTTACTTTGATTATATTTTAGATGATATTTTGATGATATTTTAATGATATTATGAATATTAATTTGAATTTTTAAGTATATTGTGACTATTATTGATGTTTTGTATTATTTTTCATTATATTTTTTATTACTTGCAATAGTTTATTGGTATTTTGATTCGGAATTGAAAAAGGTACTTTTTACGGACGATAAATTTAATATAATTCTTAAAATGACATTGTTTAAAATAAATTATCTATCTTAGAACAGGCGACAGCCTAGTTAGCTTTTGACTATGGTAAATTATATCTATTGTAAATTTTAAAATAAATAAATCATTTTGAAATTTAATTATTCATTTTGAGGTCAAAAATATTTAGATAAATCAACCCGATTTCGTTTCCGAATCCCCATGGACAAAATTAAAGTTGTTTAGGGAATCGCGGTCGCCCGAGGAAGGTTTCCTTTTGGGAAGATTTACTTGTTTGAGGCTTACGAGGAAGTTTACTTGAGGACTGTTCTCAGCGGTCGCCAGTTACAGCCTAATCCCGGACATCACCATATCGACCGTAAAAGTCACTACAGCTCTCAGTCCACGTAACGACAGAAAGTAAACTGTCTTGGTCTGCAGGTCAAAGCTCTCCATCTTTTCTAAGAGCATTTTAAATGATCCCAGCGTCTCGACTACGCGGAGATGGTGGGAGGGGGAGGGGGGGCAGTGGGAGAGATGGGGAGGGGGTATAGTCTCGTCGAGGGAAATTACCTCGTCGTCTCGGAGGATCACCCACGATAGCGGGAATAAATAATCCGAACGAAAGGGGACGGCGGACGTCGACGACGGGACGGACACACTCACGGCGCGCGCGGCAGGCTCTTGCCTGGCGTCAATAAAGCATCTTGAGCCAGAATGCATAAATTGCCCTTTGAATAACATTCAACAGTATTAGCCTAGTTAAATTAGACCAAAAAAGGGCCTTGCCTTTAATTAATTCCGACAAAGCTGGAAATGATTTTATTTTAGTTCAGGATTCCCAAATAACAGTAATGTAACGTTGCGACGGTTTCTGAGTGGAGCGTAAAGGGCTCTCTAGATGATCAAGCATGCTGGTCAAGCTTCACGTCGTGGGCTGGGAGGGGATCGTAAACCGCAAGAAATATGCAATTTTTGTTTTTATATTTACCAAAAATGCTTAATTTTGTAGTTTTATACTAGAGGGTCACGTTAATTAGAAGTACCTAATTGATTGGTTGATGATTGATTGATTGCTTATTGATTGGTGATTGATTGATTGGTGATTTATTGATGATTTATTGATGATTGATTGATTATTTATTGATTCATCAATCAACAACAAGTTTTAATAATAATATTATTTGAAACAAAATTCAATTTACGGAAGCTCCGTTACAGCCCGTTGACGCGTCTTATCTCTATAAACATCCAGTGCTTATAGATGATTGAGCATTTTTTTATCAGTCGACAGGTCTTGTCTAAGGCCCTAAACGTCTTCCGCCGGATAATTACCCTTTAGCGGGGCCTAACGTGATCCAGGCCCATTGGACCAACTTAATCAGATCTTTCATGTCAAAATAAACACGATAAATTAATCCTAATTTATTAACATTTGGACATTTAGACAATAGTATTTTGACCGTTTAGGTACCCTATGACACTCGGATTGACATAACGATTCTAGCAATACCAAACAATTCTAAATCGGTTCAAGCGTTTAAAAGATATAGTACAATAAAGATACGGAAAACATACATACATGAATCCTGAACAAATTATACTCTTTTTTGTTGGGCAGTCGTGTAAAAAATTAAATACTGATCTATGGTTGATATCGACAAAAATCGCCGCCAATCGGTTGTGCACTCTCTCTATGTGCACTCTGACTAATTGCTGAAGAAGCCTAAAGACTATGGAAATATACTGTCTCCTAAGCGACGGGGGTGGATGTTGACCTATTGTCATGTCATTCTTGAAACCACCTATCGGCCACCCGATCCCGAGTGATATGACGGGCAAAAGACGCCCAGGTCCGCGATAAATTATTTTTGAATTACCGCTGAAATACAAGATGTAGAGGCCACATAAGCGACTTCGGTCCCGTAAACAGTCGGGAGGAAGGAGGTATCCTGATGGGTATCCTTTTGAATTTATGTTGTATAAGTATGATTTATATGTTTGCGGTTAACTCTACAACTTTTGCGGTCATTTGACATTTTTTCATTGGTGGGGATGAGTCCTTACCGCGTGGACTTGGACGATGAGTTCTCCCGGCAAAGTTACATTTTCGGCAAAGTTACATTGGCCATCTACAAATGCATCGGGAGGACTGTCGTTTATTTCCGCGCGGTATGGATCCGTTTTCTCTCAACTAATAAATATTTACGGATGTATTGTATTTTTTGTTTCATAATTTAGTTTGTAAAATATTTTTCAAATAATTTCAAACGGCTTAAGTTATAATCGGCATAAGAACATGTTTTTTCAAAATTATGTATCTAATTATAAGTTTATGCTGTTACTTACCTAAATAAATAAAATAAAATAAAAAATTTAAATAAAATAAATAAAACCGGTAGACAGGGGGCGAGGCTACCTGCTGGTTACCTATCCCAGTGCCTCGCCGTAAGGCGTTGGCCTTGTAGGTCATGTTGGCTTAGCTAGACGGTAGATTTGTATTGTCTCTAAGTGATATACGCTCACCTCATGGTAGATAGAACGATCACTATCGTTAAAACAACCCAAGTTGGGCTACCGCTGAAATACCATCTGGGTACTTCACTATTTAACTGGTTTATCTGCGACATTGGCAGATTGCTTTACTTGTTCAGAATACCGGGCAATATTGGACAGCTGACCATTGGTATAATATCGACGGTATAACTGCAGTATAGGAACCTCTTCTGGTTTGTTGATTTTTAAACGTCACCGGACTATATTCACCACGCAGATTCCGAATCTGCAATACACTTTTGTCGCTCTCAATAAATAAGCGAGATATAGGCATTCAAAGTTTGCATATTAAACGTCCACAAATCGGTCATATTGTTTCAGGAGTAGTGTCTGGAAAATAGTCGATAAATCGCGAGTTCTCTAATATCGATAACAATTCGCTATATTACAAAAATTGAGGCATGCTCGTGAAAAAACATGTCTGCGATATTTTTAAAAAATAAACTTTTTTCGAGGTTTTTTTCAATGACTTTGCGTTTTGATAACAAAAGGTATCCTGAAACAATAGAAAAAAAATTAATATGTGAATATCACCGCAAGCAAAAAGTTTTTGTCGAATTTCGCGCGAAATTCGAAAAAAATTGACAATGTGTAAGCGATAAATCGGATTTTTTTCGAGGTTTTTACAAAATGACTTTGGTGATGATGATAAAAGGTAACCTGAAACAATTTTTTCAATATCAAATTAACACCGCAGGCAAAGAGATTTTTTCGAAACAATCGTCTAAAACAATTGGACAATTTTCGAAGTTATTACGAAATGACTTTGTGTATTGATGACAAAAGGTAACCTGAAACAAACGATATTTCAGGATATCTTCTGTCATCAATATGCAAAGTCATTGAAAAAACATCGTAAAATAGTGCCCTTTTTTTAAAGTTCCGCGAAAATATGCATTTTTCCGATCGTTTTATTTCAAAATATTACGTTTAATCTAAAAACTCTGCAAATTGTCGCTAATTGTTATCGATATTACGATATTCTTGAGTGTGTCCAACACGGTATGTACAAAAAAATGACCGCAACTTTCTTGACATTGGAATGAAAATTTTGAACGCCTATATCTCGCTTATTTATTGAGATCGAATAAAGATTATGGAAGATTCGGAATCAGCGTGGTGAATATAGCGTGGTGATTTTTTCGTTTTTTATTTTGACCTGTTTTAAACTTTGAATTCTACCGGCACTATTTTCTTCCAGATTTAGCATTAAAATGAAACAATCTATTAGTCGATATATTTTTTTTTTTGAGAGAGGTTTCCTATGCTGCAGTTATTTCTCATCGATAATCCTACTATGTTAAAACTGTGTTTAAAAGTGCCCCACTAGTGTAGATATGCAGGCAAAAATATCGAGTGACATCATGGGTTAAAAACGTTTCACGTCAAAAACTATACTCGTAACTCGGCTCGATTCAACGTGTGGAACACCCACCCTGCAATTACCAGACGCGAGGGAAGCACTAAAAGGACGTTGCGACGAGCGAAATGGCCGGCGCGGCCCCGAATGAGTGGCTCGTAGTCGGTGTCGCGTCCGTTTTAATCACTTTTAATCCACTTATTTGATGTGCAGCGTCGCACGGAGTTCCGTTTCAAGTGAGATTGGATTATATTAGATCATACCAGCTCAACCAGGAGTATGTTTGTTTGTTTGAAAAACTTTATTTAATTAATCGAATTATTTATTTATTTGTAAGCATTCGGATTATCAGTTATCAGTGTGATCGTAAAGATATAAATTGTAACTATTTATATAAGCAATAAGGAAATGAACTCAAACCATATGATCATTCAAGACGAATGCCCAACTAGACCGAACACCTGTATCTGGGCATACGGAATAGGCCCGTATTCCGTTTCTCGCAGGTGCCTAGCTTGGGGTCTAAAACCCGCTAAAACGACGCTTAATTTTGAACTGACGTTTTGGACTCGCGCCCTCACTTCCAAATCTGGTCACAATTGGAAGTGAGGGCGCGAGTATCTCGAGCCCGCCGGGTTTATTCCTGGCTAACTCGCGGTAAGGCGTTGGACTCTCACGGGTTGTGGCGTAGCTAGACGTTGGATTGTTATTGTCCAAAGTCTTCTACGCTCACTGCAGGGCGATAGAACGACTAATCGTTAAAACGTCCTGTGGTGACGGGTTCGCCCGTTGTAGTCGATACCGCAAGATGACGTTTTGGTATTCCCTTTCATGGGTCCTAACTGGAGCGTGCTTATGTAGAGCTCATCAGTTGCTTAAATTGACGTTAAGCACTGTCTAGACCCTTTTTGGTATTCCGTTTTTACAAATGTCACGGTGGATGGGTCTTGTGTGATTTTCAAGATATTGTATCGCCATTTCAAAGATGTTTGCTCAGCATTGGCTTTTAAATCGAAGAAAATGAGCGCCGATTATCGTAAGTAAAATTAATTAAAAAGTTGTCCTAAATCATGCCTGAAAGTTGTGGGTCAATATATTTGTACGATAAATATCTTTCTATATATTTTTAGTCTTGTATATTGTAGGATAACCCTTGTATATTTGTATATTTTAAAACAAACGAAAACGTGGCGACAATGAGCGTGCGGTGACGAGACGACGCGCGGCGGGCGGGCAGCCAGTGACCGAGCTGTCAAAATTAAGACCCCGCTTTGGAACGGCCATAGAGAAAAATGGAAAATTTTAAGATTTAAGACCAGTTCTTAATTTTGATAAAACGGAATACCAACAAAATAACGAAGGTGGTTAAGATCCTAATTTTTAGCACCAGCTTAGTTTAAGCCCGCAAGAAACAGAATACAGAATAGGTACACTTTCTTTATTTTTTTAGTAGTACTGACGTTATTTGGCAAATACACTGCTTTCAATATTAATACTAAAATAATTGTATAAAATATTACACATAGTAATATAAATATAAAATATTTAAAAGGGTTAGTTATATAAGAAACAAGTATAAGTACATACATGTTATATATTACAATCGTGATTTATTGATGATCAGAGTCCCGACTTGTGTCGTGATATTACTCGGAGATTACATGCGGTAAGATAAACACAGTGTTTTATTATTTTACCATTTAATTATCAAAGAGAGTTTTAAGAAGAGATGGCTTACCAGTGACAGCGTTGACGAAGACAGTGAATGTTACAGTGAATTGTATGTGCTTATATATCAGTGAAATTGCTATAAGTGGGGTAAACTTCGTCCGAATAAATACTGCTTATCGTGAAAGACGCTGTTTTCTATACAATAATAAAAATGCAACGTGTGAAAGACGGAATTATTATGTATTAGTCGTCATGCAGGTCGACAGTTTTTCCTGTCATTTGACGTCAACTGAATCTCAGAAATAAAAATGTTTGTTGATTTAAAATGTTACATGGTTCATCATCAAAAATCACTACACAATTATAGTAGGACACAATACAGTAGCCTACATAGTACACAATATTGCACATACAAGATAGTACAACAAGGTACTGTACAAGGTATAGTACTTCCAAGTGGCAATATCTTATGATCATACCGCCAGGGTTATTGTAACTAAATGTTTATGTAGGCAAATAATAATATAACAAGTGCATTTTTGTAAATCGTAATAAATAAGTACAATAACATAACTAACATTATAATGAAAATATGACAGAAATTAATAACATATGTCAACTCAATATAGAAGGGAGGAGTGGGATATAAGGATACGCCAGGAGACGGATGGAGTTAAGGGGTATTTATATTACGTATTTATCGTCACCCTGACCCGATCCACCGGTACACTCTGTTCACAATCCCAGTCAGGCAGTTGTAGTTGGAAGATACCAGTCGATTGTTGTGGCGATCGCATCTGGGCTACCGCAGAAATCACACCTGGGTCCTGAAGAATACCTGATTTATGCGGATAATCGAAAGTGTATAATAGAAGAAATATAGCCTGGCATGTTATTCATTACGACTTAGATAACTTGTCATTAAGACTAGACAAATATTGCCACCTGGCAATATTCGACATCTAACTTTTGGTATAATATCGATGATCGTAGGACAGAGTCACAAACATACAAGAATATTAAAAAACTAAAATGAAAAAAAATAATAAATGAAATGCCCAGTAGAAGGATGTTTGGAAAGAAGACGAAGTAATAAATTAATAGTTTAAAAAAAACACTAAAAACACGCTTTTATAAATGCACGTAAAAACCAAAAAAAATATTCTATTTACACTCTCCATGTACAGGTCTATATACATTTTATACAGGCACCTATGTCAATATTTACACTATTTACACTCAATATTTACAAGTCAATATATAAGAGGTTTGTTATAAAATTGAAACCTGATCGTGTTCAAAGTCCATTATGTGACCTTTCTCACAATTGCAAACACGACTATGATACGATATTCCATCATGGAATGCCAATTCCTGTCTTCCGGCTTCATCATCAGACCTTGAAACTTAATCGTGGTCAAAGTTCATTACAAGACCTTTCTAACAAGTCCATACACGGCTATGATACGATATTCCATCATGGAATGACAGTGCCTATCTTCCGGCTTCATCACCAGACCTTGAAACCTAATCGTGGTCAAAGTTCATTCCAAGACTTTTCTAACAAGTCCAAACACAGCTAAGATACGATGTTCCATCATGAAGTTCCCGTTCATATCTTCCGACTCCATCATCAGATCAGTTTGACAGTACTATTTTTTTTTTTTATTTTTTTTATTTAGGTAAAAAACAGTCATAAACAAATGTTTTTACAAATACACTTAAACAAATAGACCTACATTACCATTAATTTTAACAAAACTTGTAAATGTAGCCACAACAATGTAAATGTCTAGTCGGATCGAACTGTTTTCATTTAGTACGAGTACCTAAATTATTGGCTGTAAACTAAAACTAATGCAACAACAAATCACTCAATTGTTTCCTAAAAGTAATTAATGACACTGAGAATATATCTATGTCGTTCAAAACTTCATTATAACACATGCAAGAGCGTCTGAAGAAGGTATTTTTTGCGTAGTTTGAATGAAAAGAGGGAATATAGAAAGTATCTTTTGAACGTGAGGAGGAAGACCGCGGGATTTTAAAAAGAATTTTTTCCAAAAGGGGTGCAGAGTTGATGTGGTTATGAATAATTTTATATAAGAAAATGCTGTCTAAGAATTTTCGTCTTGAATACAGAAAATGCATTTTGTGTGTTGTTACTCTCTCTGCGTAATCGGTGCAGAGGCTACCTGTCCGAAAGTCCAATGATTTTAAACATTTCTTTTGTACCCTCTCAATCCTATCTACGTGAACAGCATACTGGGGACTCCAAACTACACTTCCGAATTCTAGGACACTACGAACAAATGCATTGTAGAGTATTTTAATGGTGTTGCCTCTGGCAAAAGGTTTACTTATGCGCAGAATCAGTCCGAGTTGTTTAAAAGCCTTAGCTACGATCCTATCAATGTGAAGGTTAAAGTGCAGTTTGGAATCCAGGGTAATGCCTAGATCACGAATGTTGGTAACTCGGGTTAAGTTATTACTGGATATTTTGTAATCATAAATAATTGGATGATGCTTTCGGGTGAATGTTATGACGTTACATTTATCCGTATTTAAAATTAGTTGATTATCCTTACAATAGTTCTCAAAGCTTAATAAATCCTGTTGCAAATCTTCACAATCACCAAGACCTTTAATAATTTTGAATATTTTTGTATCGTCTGCATAAAGCAAGTGATGCGACTTATTAAAACACAGTCCAATATCGTTTAAATATAAAGTAAATAGAAAAGGGCCAAGGTGGGATCCCTGAGGAATTCCTGACGGAACATTAAGAAACGAAGAGCGGTAACCTTTAAGGGCGACGGCTTGACTACGATTGTTTATATAGGACTGGATCCATCTTAGCAGGTCGCCGTGTATACCGAATTTCGAAAGTTTTTGTATAAGGATAGAATGACTAATATATTATTGTATTGTCATCAGAACTACATACAGCTGCCAATTTTCATGACGCTACGATCCTTGGAAGATGGTTAAATTAGTTACCTTAGATTCCATTACATAGTTAATTACATACAGGTCGACATAATAAAAGCGTGTTAAAAAGGGAAAGAACTGATCAACTACAGCTGGTAAAGGTAGTAATGTTTAAGCCACATTTTACGAGATTCTTTAGAAGGTGGATCCCTTATGCTAACCGGGAGACCAATCCAACACTTTTCTGTGGTAGGGATTATTAAAAGATTGCCAGAGACCGAACTAAGCTGTAGGTTGTGGTAAGATAATCGCTCAAAAAGATCAAAAATATAGAACGATCTCCTTTTGCTCATGAGCATCTACTTTAATCGAGCCATAAATTCGGACATATAACTTGAATAGACCGAAGATAAATCCTATATAATTACACTTTGGAGTATATCATATACTAAGGGCTAACCCGCCACCCCAGAACGGTATACGGATATAATATCATTCTCTATAATATCATCATGGGGTAATCGCACAGACTTAGGGACGACACAGTCCAATGTCTAACTACGCCAACATGTCCGCCGAGTCTAACGCCTTACCGCGAGGCACTGGGAAGTGAACCCAGCGGGCAGCCTAGCGCCCTCATTACCAGATTCGGCCGGGTTTCTCGGTCATCCAGTCTGGTCTCGGGTTCGAAGTCACATGCACGGCCTCTACATGATTAGCAGTAATTCAGTTCGAATTTATCGCGTACGGTGGCGCTCTTTGCCCGTCTTTCACACGGGATCGAGTGGCCAACGGGTCGTTACAAGAGTAGCTGACATCAGGGCCCTTGCTGAGTTGGCCACGAGGGCCCATTCTGTTCAGGGTTGGTCGCACTCACAGGTCAACACCTATCCGACGGCCTCCACGCATGAAGTGCGAGCCTGGGTAGGACTCTGGCCTTATGGTTAATTTCCCCTGGGAATCAACCTTCTGGCGCTCCTGGACGGTCTGCGCACCGTGCGGCGTAAGCCAATCGACCGTGCGCTCTGACTAACAGTCGGGGGAGTCTGGAAGCAGTACTGTTTCCTATAGAGCGGGGGTGGTTGCGGACCTTACGGCGACTGTTCTTGAAACGACCATCGGCTACCCGATCCTGGGTGAACAGCCAGGCAAAGGACGCTGTGGTCCGCGATAGATTCAGTAAACACCGTTTCACCGCTTCGTAAGGGAGAGGACCGCGCAACCGACCTCGAACTCGTAACCAATCGAGAGACTGGAGTAATCTGGTCACAATTGGAAGTAAGGGCGTGAGTGTAAGCCCGCCGGGTAACACTCCTGGCCATCTCGCGGTTAAGGCGTTGGCCTCTTACGGGATTGTGGCGTAGCTAGATGGTGGACTGTTTTGTCCTCAAGTCTTCTGCGCTCACTCCAGGGAGATAGAACGACTAATCGTTAAAAATTCCTGAGGTGACGGGCTCGCCCGCTGTAGTCGACGACCCTAGTTGCTCAGGAAACTTTTAAGATCATTTCCAGCCCCCTTCCTTACCCGCGATTATTCGCCGGAGTGCACCGTCGAGTGGCTGAGGCGGCACGAGCGTAAACCGCCCAGCTGCGCCCGAACGTCGTCCCCCAGATGATCCGATCCCATGTCCACGACACATCCGCGATAAGGGAAACAGCGTCCTTTCCAGGTTCGGCTACCGGATGGGAGTTCAACCGCGAGCTAAGCCGACCCATAGTAACGAGCTGGTCATAATCGCCCAAGCTGCACGGAACAGTTAGCTGCCATATTAGCTGCAACAATTACACTGGTAATAATCTAATAATGAGGTAATGATCCCTGCAGCAAGGTGCGTGGTTACACTAAGGCTTTTGTAGTAACAACGAAGCGACCCGCGATGCCAACGCCTTGTAACGGCTGGTTTATTACGTCATTTCCCTGTAAGAATTCCCGGGCGGAAGGCGGTGTGACGGCACAATTTCCTGTCATGCAGGCGCAATTAGTGCGGCATGGCTGGAGGGCGGTATGCAATGCACCATTGAGCATTATTACTTGACACAATCGCCGTTGGGGAATGGAGACACGATAAACTGGCGAAGATGTCATTTATTGTGGCACTCCGTATACTCCGCATATCTATACTAATATTATAGAGAGGTAAAGTTTGTGACGTTGTAGGAAGTAATTCTAGATCTACTGAACCGATTTTGAAAATTCTTTTACTAATAGAAAGCCACGTTATTTGTGAGTGTCATATGCTATATATTAATCCGAAAAATGAAAAGACTTTTTCGTGGTAGTCGGATTTGCAAAGTAAGTCGGAGAATAAGTGGTCGAACGAAAACGTTTCTAACTAACGCTGCCTTAACGATGAGAGATATATGATTAAGTTCTAAAGAAAAGTTGTAGAGCTTGATAATGCCTACAAAAAAGTCAGTGACAGCATATGTCTAACTTTTATATTTAAGTGACAAAAAGTGGTATTTTATATTAAAAAAATAATTTAAATCGTTAGGTCATGTTTATTGGTCATATTATCAACAATTATGAATTCTTATCAAAATCAGTAAATTTATCGTCTCAAGTGTTTAAAACAAAAGACTTAGCCTTTTACTGCAATTAATTTCCCTTTTACTGCATAAATAGTTAAAGAGATAATACGCTCATAAATAAGACACTCACAAGAAGACACTCACAAATAACGTTATTATAGTCAAATTGGCATGCAAATACATGCATACATATGCAGTAAAAATATAAACCCTTCTTTTGGCAGTCAGGAAATAAATCATAGCACTAACCGAACCACAATCATAATTTAATAACAGGTAAAAAGTTTTACCGCCCAACGAAGTGGGCACGGGTATCCTTTCTTCTAGCCGTGTTCGGCCATAGCGACTGCATTGTAGATTCTAGTGACTTCTTTAGTCTTCTCAGAGTCCACTGTTCGGAAGCAGTCAAGTGCGCAGGCTATATTATAGTGCACAGGTGGGCGCGCGACCACGGGTGCACTCTCTCTTCCTCCCTCTTCTGAACCCGATGGAACGGAGACCGTTACGACCAGAGAAAAGTTTGGATGCAGATAAAATAAAATAAATTAATTAATCGCCAACACAGCAATGGCTGTTTGTTAAATTTGTACTCAATATTGCAGCTATTTTTTTCGGATTTAGTTCGTTTTTCCACACTGTCATTTATGAATTTGGTAATAAGGTTTGTGGCGATGTTTAAGGTTTTTCTGGAGCTATTGTAGAGATGACCGGTGACTTATTGGTAGTTGTTGTAGTAGGCGGTGATGTAGAAGATGTATTATTGGATTTATGCTGGTTTTTTGATGATCTCGTGTTGTTGCTCATGGGGCTGTGTTGAATACAGCATACAGCCTCTTGTTCCGACATTATACAAAATTGTGATAGTTTCCCTTTTGGCGAATCCCCGTCAGTTTTTGGACAATTTTCCGGCGGTAGACATACTCCTAAAACGCCATTTATTTCACATGACTCTTCACGGCAGTGTATATGCCAGGTCCCTTGGCACTTCCGCAAGGGCTCTTTCCAATACTGGTAACGGCGATTATGTTGAAGAGGCATTGGTTGTCAGCTATCGTCACTTGCAGAGGTCCACCACTATCGCCTCCACAAGAGTCTCGTCCTCCTTCTAAGCTTCCAGCGCACAATTGATCGTCCGTTATACCTTGTGGTAACCTCTTTCTGAGAGTCTGCATATAGTCTTCGACAGGTCGGCTGGTCAATCAAATCCACCACCACCTTCAGTAAGTCGTCCGATGTATCTTCAGCAAAGTCGATCTGCCCCCAGCCAGTAACGACAGCTCGCTTGTTTTCGATGGTCGACTTTGTCCATAGACACGCTGGTTGAATATTTAATGTAAACTCAGACCGATAAAATCCTTCGGGACGCGTCCCGTGTTAACCGCGAGTGAATCCAGACTGTGGAATTGCACTGTATTCTTATAAATTTATTATTTAATTATTAATTAGAGGTGAGAAAATTTTAAAATATGTTGACACTTAGAATTTAAATTTCGGGCACGGGTCAGCTAGTATATATATAAGTAGAACAATTATTTGCGGTGCTGTAACTGGAGTAACTTCGGTGAATGCAGTCAAACTACCGAGGGCATTCAAAAAAGTGATAATGAGTTACAAACTCTCTGGAACCAAATATTACATTAAAAGTAAAAAAAGATTTTTCGAAACAACCTTTACTTTCCATCAGGGAGTTCCTGCGGCAATCTCCCGGATACATCTTCAGACCCTCGTCATCTTGTTAATGTAAAGTACTCATGACCAGAAAACAAACGAGCCCAAGCCCGACTATCTTAGCACTTTCGATCAGGTAGTTCTAGTAGCAATTATTTAGGTAGTTCCAGTGGCAATCTTTCAGCTCCATCTTCAGACCTTCGTCATCATGTATAATGGAAGGTACTCAATACAACAAAACAAACGAGCCCAAACTCGACTATCCTAACATTGAGGAGTTCCAGTGGCAATCTTCCGACTCCATGTTCAGACCCTCGTCATAATGCGTAATAAAAAGTACTCATGATAACAAAACATACTAGCCCAAATTCGACTCTAATACCATTTGCCATAAGGGAGTTTCAATCCCTACATTCTGGCTCCATTATGAAATCAGTTCGATAGTACCATAATATTGTAATGTCACCTAACTTACATCATTATGCCAAAATTCAGCTCAATCGGATACCAGCAAGTGGTTGAAAAGTAGTTTATAAATTTTGAAACGGACAACGTATATACGAACATGGCAAGTTAATATAAAATTAAATACTGGCAGGCACATCTAATACATCTGTTATAACGAGGCTTACATCTAATACATAACGAGGCTTATAATATTCGAATGGTGCTATATTAAAACAAAAAATACATAGGTTTATATGTTTGAGGGACCACCCCACACTAGACTCCAAGTTGTGTGGTGTGAGGTGGTGGTATCAACTTACGGGTTATCTCCGTATTGAAAGGCGGTTTTGAATGAAGTAGAAGGTATTTATTGATTGAAAGTTTGATGTTGCCAGTTTTAACGCTTCCCGAACAGGTTATGTTGTCGCGAGTGTACTGATGCGCGACCGCGGTTACGAGGATATATGGATGAGGATTCTATGTGTGCTCCTAGTATCTTGTACTGGGCACGGGTCGAGTCTGTGGGATTGCAGACTGACGCTTCGTGACTGGGAAAGATAAGGAAAGGAAACCAAGGAGCCGGATTCGTTGACACACCTCGTGAGAGGGGTACCGAATATGCCGTAGCAACCTTGGGGGAAGGTGATCACTCGGGGAATGATACTTTAGTTGCTTTTTCGCTGGTTTATATAGACTGGTAAATGATGAAATCCGAAATATTCCGAGTAAAAAAAGTATTGTTTCATCGTGCTGATTCATCGATTCATCGTGTCAGTGTATTTCACTGGAAATCGATGCATTTGTTGATCGCATGTAATGGACTTAAGGGCCATTACATATGTATACTAGCTGTTGCCCGCGGCTTCACTTCGTGGAGTTTCGAATCGAGTGGTTAATTATAAAATATTGACTTAAATTTGCCTTTTCAGACACTACATATAGCGCTAAATAGATCAACCATTTAAATAATGTATTTAAATAAAGTATTTAAATAAAGTAACTCATATAAACTTTAGTTTATATGAGTTACTTTTCAACATAATCGCCATTCACTTGGATGCACTTTTCAAGGCGTACTGGGAGTTTGTGTAAGCCAGCTCCATAGAAACTTCCCGCCATCTCCTTTCTCAGGTATTGCTTGACTTCTTTCTTCGGTTCTTCCTCTGCCTCCATTCGTTTTCTTCCTAAATACTTCTTTAAGCTCAATAACAAGTGGTAGTCGGACAATGCAAGGTCTGGGATGTAGGGGGGATGGGAGATCTCGTACCACACAAACTGGTTCAAAAGGGCTATTGTGCCACGAGCAACGTGAAGCCGAGCATTGTCATGAAGGAGACAAACCCCCTTCGTTAGCAGGCCTCGTCTTCGATTTTGCATTTGCGTTGCGAAGTTTTTCTTAGTCTCATCTCTGCATTGATGGTTGTCCCAGATGGCATAAACTCAATCGGAAGTATCCCTTTCCTGTCCGAAAAACAGACGTTGCGATGGGCGATGTAGAAACGTCCATCCTAAATGCATGTCAGACGCACACTAAACATCTAATCGAGTCGGGCCACCACTCTTTGGAAAGTACACGAAAATGTTACCAACTTTAGGAAAATACATTTCTTTCCGGCGCTATGAGGTTTAGGACATTCCGAGTATGTTCTCAAAAATAAAAATTAATTGTCTTTTGTTTTTTTTAAATAATAGTCATGTGTTTGCATTTTGTCGAAGAGTGCCGGAAAAAAAAACGGAATATCGCGCGGTAATAAAACCTTTGCTTGAAAAAAACAATTGTACGGAGCTAGTATTTCAAGACTTACGAGATACATAATGGTTGATGCACTCAATATTCTACGGTTGCAAGTTATGCCGCTGAGTTTAGGCGTGGAACAACTTCGACTTTAACAAGTCCAGAGTTGTGGTGGCCATTAGAGAAGCTGGCTTTGAAGTTATAACGTATCTGGTCGTGGCAGCAGATTGGTAGAGTAGTCCTTGGCTCACGATCTAGAATCGTTATTCTATGTTGTCCTCGAACCTCGGGATGTATGCAGAGGAGAAAAACGTAATGTGAACATTTCAATCGTTTTAATGATGTAGAACGTAGAAAGCCACTTACCAATGTGTGTTGACAGAAGTGACCGAAGTAAATTATTTATTGAATTGCGCTTTTTCAATATCCTTTAAAGTTTAAACCGTAAAAATATTTCAACGTCATAAACATTTTTACGCCAATACGACTGCTGCGAAATCATTACCGTGTGAAACAAGTCAATTTACGACAATAAAATATTGGGAATTATAATTTCGTTTCCCGTGTGACAAACCATTTGCTATTCGTACTAAGAATTATACATTGTCATTTAATATTAGTTGAAGCGTTGCTAAGTGATGTTTCTCTACACTATTCTGCCGCTAAAAAAAACAACAAAGTTTTTTGAAAAAAATTTTTTTTTGATCTTATAATGCTAGTTGATAAAATTCAAAAATTACTAGCGTGAGCTACCGGCTTATTGGTAAGTGAGTATCTAATTTACAGTTTGCTTTGTTTACATTTCGTTCCTGATAAATCTCTTGCGTGTAGGTTACAATGTATTGTTTATAAACGGCGAATGTTTATATAATACTATGCTATTGTATTGTTTTTGCATACGTATCGCAAAATAAATAATGTTATTTCAATGCCATATTATGCATTTGTACGCGTAACATGAATAGGTCCTGGGAACATGTTCTAAATATAGAGAAACATATCTAAAAAGTAAAAAGATAAATTGTAAAAAATTTTGATTTGGTAAGTCGTTATAAATAAAATATGTCCATTTGTAAAAATGCTTGTGCAATGAATGTGTTTTTATATATAATGAACTAGCTGACCCGTGCCCACTTCGTTGGGCGGTAAAACTTTTTACTTTTGATGAAATTATGAGTGTGGTTCGGTTAGTACTGAGTGCTATGATTTATTTCCTGACTGCCAAAAGAAGGGTTATATTTTTACTGCATATGTATGTATGTATTTGCATGCCAATTTGACTATATTACCGTTATTTGTGAGTGTCTTCTTGTGAGTGCTATTGTGAGTGTCTTATCTCTTTAACCATTTATGCAGTAAAAGGGAAATTATATGCAGTAAAAGGGAAAAGTCTTTTGTTTTAAACACTTGAGACCATAAATTTACTTATTTTGATATGAATTCGTAATTGTTGATAATATGACCAATAAACCTGACCTAACGATTTAATTTTTTTTTTTAAATAAAAAATTACTTCTTGTGACTTAAATATAAAAGTTAGACATATGCTATCGATGACTTTTTTGTAGACATCATCAAGCTCTACAACTTTTCTCTAGAACTTAATCATATATCTCTCATCGTTAAGGCAGCGTTAGTTAGAAACGTTTTCGTTCGACCGTTTTTTCTCCGACTTACTTTGCAAATCCGACTACCACGAAAAAGTCTTTTCATTTTTTTGATTAATATATAGCCTATGACACTCACAAATAATGTGGCTTTCTATTGGTAAAAGAATTTTCCATATCGGTTCAGTAGATCCAGAGATTACTTCCTACAACCTCACAAACCATACCTCTTTATAATATTGATTGCCCACTAGTTAATTGTTGGAGTGTTTGATGCAGACTTCCGGATGTGTCGTCTTCTTGCAATTCGTCTCTGTTCGTAAGATCCGGGTTGTCATTCCCTTTTGCGATTGGACATGGTGTTTCAGGGTGTAGCGTCAGCGTTGACAAAAATGCGTCGTGATGATTCGGCGAGGTGGACATATTGAGTTGTCAACTAGAACGGGCGAGCCCCTCACCACAGGACGTTTTAACGATTAGTCGTTCTATCGACCTGCAGTGAGCGTAGAAGACTTTAGACAAAAGAATCCGACGTCTAGCTACGCCACAACCCGTAAGAAACCAACTCCTTACCGCGAGATAGCCAGGAATAATACCCGGCGGCTCGAGACACTCGCGCCCTTACTTCCAATTGTGACCAGATTTCTCCGGTCTCTCGATTGGTTCCGAGTTCGAGGTCGCTTGCGCGGTCCTCTCCCTTACGAAGCGGTGAAACGGTGTATACCGAATCTATCGCGGACCAAGGCGTCCTTTGCCCGGCTCTGAACCGGGATCGGATGGCCAATGGTCATTTCAAGAGCAGTCGCCGTAAGGTACGCAACCACCCCCGCTCTATAGGAAACAATACAGTTTCCAGACTCCCCCGACTGTTAGTCGGAGTGCACAATCGATTGGCTTGCGCCGCACGGTGCGCAGACCGTCCAGGAGCGCCAGAGGTTTGATTCCCAGGGGAAGTCCCACGGGAGTCCTACCCAGGCTCGCACTTCATGCGTGGAGGCCGTCGGATAGGTGTTGACCCGTGAGTGTGACCAACCCTGAACATTAGTGGGCGACTCAGTACAATAATGTAAGCAACTTTTGATAAAAACTTAAAAAAAAACTGAAAAACATTTTTTTTTTTAATTATGTTTTTAAATTTGATTTTTTAAAATTTTATTTACTAGTATGTAAAGCTGTGATCACGAAGCGCTATTCAGCGGTAGGTAAAATGTCGCTAATATTGTTTATATACGCTATATTACCTGCCACTAGATGGCGCAGCGCGTTCAAACGCTTCTCAAACCTTTATTTATCAATCAACTTCTTCATTTTGTTAATTTAAAAACAAAAAAAAAAAACAAAAAACATTTTGTTTCCAAGGCAATATTTTTTCTTTGGTGTTTTCTAAAAAAAAATACCAAACGTTGCTTACATCGTTATACTGATTCAACCAATAAAAAAGATGCACGTGCAGTAAAAACACTTCAAATTTCTTGTAATTCAACAAAATTACGATTGAAACATCGTTATTCTGTATTAAAACGGAATAACAAAATAGTAATGTAAGAATCAATCCAATATTTTTATCCAGTGTGGTGTCAAAAACACGGCACATTCTGGCGAGATGCCTATTCCACACGATATTGCTATTGCAAGCGGCAACAGAAAATGTATGGGAGCTCCTCGTTATTCGAACTTTTTCGACTACTGAACAACTTCCTGCTCGAGTTTTTGCTTCGATTACAACACTTCCTGCTTTGACTACAACTCTGTATTGTACAGGAGTAGTCGAATGACAAAAAGCTTATCATTCGGAAAGAATCACGAGAAATTAATCACGGGAAAAAAGTGATCGCGCCACCGTCATCCCATCTCTCCGTTTTGCTATTGCGAAAGCGTCCTAATCCAGATAATCCCGTATAAATTGATTCGGTCACGAGTGCGGGCGTGACTCGGTTATAGCATGATCCGCTATTGCGTCAAGCCGTGCGGCAAGAGGCGACAACATCGCAACTCTGAGGAAATGAATAATATTTATTGGAATACTGGCGGCGGAAACAGTGACGTTCTTCTGGGGGCAGCACATTCCCCTGATAGCGTTAAGCAAGGTTTATACGAAGCCAGTGCGCTGGCGCCAGTCCTACAGACAATCCAACGCTCGCCCTGCCCGTGTTGTTTAGACGAGGTCAGTTATTTCAGGATATTTCTTGTGGTGTGCACACGTCAAAAAAATGAATTCGGGACAAATATGACTGTTCAAAAATAAATGTTTAACGAACACCTTTGACAAATAAACACATACGCCAACGGCCGGGTAAGAGTCTAACGCCTTACAGAGATGCAATGGGAAGAAGAGCCATCGGGCGAACCTAGCTCCCTTACTACCAGATTTGGACGGATTTCTCCATTCCGCGGTCTGGTCACAGATTCGGTCACTTGCACGGCCTCTACTTGATGTTAGCGGTAATTCAGTTAGAATTTATCGCGGACCGTGGCGTCCTTCGCCCGTCAATCTCGCACGGAATCGGATGGCCAACCGATTGCTTCGAAGGTGGCTGACATCAGGTCAACTTCCCCCGCTGCTTAAAAAAACGCACGTTTCCAGACCTCTTATTCGCCGGAGTGCACAGTCGATTGGCTAACACCGAAAAAATGCTTTCTACTCTATTTTAGGTTGAAGAGGCAACTCCCTCTTCAAATGCCAAAGAGTAGTACTAAAGATGTCTTCGGCGGCAGATTGTTGTCATATTTTTTAATTCCAAAAAGTTAGACTGTGGAATACGTCATGTTGCATTTGCTCTAAGTTATTCACAACTTCATTACATGTACGTATACATTTTTTTTATGTAAAGGCTTCGATAACAAAAATCAACTAAAATTACAAAAAGATGTCAACAATTCTTTTTAAATAATCAATCAATAAGTTTTAAACATGATCAATCAAAAAATTAAAAAATAATCAGTCATAATAATCAATAAGTTTTACAAGAAAAATAAACACCAGAAGTAACCAAATTAACCAACCCAAGCCAAAGTCGACTAGACAGCCCAGCTAGTCTAGAAAAAGTTCAATTTCGTGTGCCACCGCGACTATCGAGAAGCTCTCAAACATTTTCGGTTGTCGCTTGCAATAACAACATCGGATCGAATAGACCTCTTGCCGGAATGTGTCGCGTTTTTTGATAAATCGTGTAAAGGATTAGATGTATTTTATGATTCCATAAATATAATAAAAGATTCGATCAAACCTAGCCTATCTTCTACTTTTTAAGATTTCACTAACTGCCATCCTAATGTACGTATTATATGATTATTATAATATAACATACTATTGTATTATATCATATTATATATAATAAATATTATTATCCAATTACTCTTACTTCTATTTTGCTCTATCCAAATAACCTTATTAACATCCTATTTAATTATTTCTTTTCTTACCCTTATATTATTATTAGCTTTATTATATTTTTTCTACTATCAACGTGTTCATGTTATTTCTACGTTAATGTGTAATGCAAGAATTGCAAATTCATAGGATAGTAAATTTGTTTAATTTAAATATGTTTTAAGATACTAGTATCATATATTTACTATCTGTAAGTTTGCTATAAAATAAAATAAAAATAAAATAAAGTAACCAGAGCCAAAGTAACCAGATTTGATGAATGGTAAAATTATCTTTTAAAATCTATGTCTGTTCAATAGTTTCAACATCCTACTCAGTTGGAAGTGTATGTAAGGACAACTTTTCTAATAGCCAAGAGCCAGCGACAAAAAAGTGACAGAGTTTTGGCAAATCAGCAGGCCAGATTCCGGTACACCTGGTGCTGGCGTACTAGGAAAAGTGTAATTTTAATAAAAAACCCCAGTGTTTTGGAAAAGCTGAAAATTCATTAGCAGACAGTGGATCTAATAAAGAACTCGAAACATATGGTCAGACTGCTTCATAATCGAATGCGTGGCGCCAGCATCTCCATACAAGTCACGCATCGTTCTATGACGCATCGGTTGTGCCGCGCAATATAACGTTCGCAATGGCGCAATAAAATGGTTTTAAACGGCATTTATGGCCAAAACTACTGTCTGATCTGAAAGTATCATTTTTTCCATAACTCTTGCACTTTTTTTTTGCTGCTGGCTCCCCGAATATAATATTGTAGGTATATGAGTATTCCTTTTATTAATGTCATAAGCGAAGATGATGAGTGCAATACGCCCACGTAGTTCAAGCGTATAACAGACCAGACGATTTACACACCAGACGACGAAGTTGTATTCTAAAATTCTTCTAAAAGAGTTTTGTATATTTTTATAAACATTACAATGGTATTATTAAATGCACACTACACTGTAATTGCATGATTGCAAATGTTTAAAATGTAGGCGTGTAAATTTAACTGTGAATCAAATGTAACGCACAAATCCTTTACCGTAGCATAATGTGCTCTCGAAACTGTAAAAAAAACGATTGTGTCACCCCAAGACCTTTCCGGCAAGCAGACAACCCCCCTTCCCGACCCCACCTCGGTCCTGTTACCCCCAAACCCCTCGACCCCTCTTCCCCATCCGATAGTGATTGTGTCAAGTGAGTATGATAGCAAAAGAAGTATATTTTAGTATTTTGTAATATTTCCGTGGTATTAAAATAGCTATTTTCTAATATGATGTAGTATTTTCTTAAATACGGCGGTATTTAAAAAAATGCATCGCTTGTATAAGAGATATTCCAACCAAAATTCACAATGTGGCCAGATGACGCATCTGTGTACCGAATTTCAATATTTCATCGAATGTGTACCGAATGCAATATTGCGAGATTAAATGATGCAATATTGCCAAAAAGCCCCGAAGGTACCCCTCAAATGACTTGTTTGCAGAGCTGAAGATATTAGACATCAGGCAGGTATTTGCAAGACAGTCTTTCTTAGCTACATAAAAAGTAAAGATATTCACGTTAAAGCTGAGCATAAAATTTCAACGAGGAGCGCCACAACCTGTAAACACATTGTACAGAAAACCCGAACATCCTTCGCCCAAAGACACTTTGGCTTTATAGGGCCAAAAATTTATAACCATCTAAAAGAATCTATAAAAACATGCCAAAACACTAAGTCAATCCAATTAAAATCTAAAATTACACAACATTTACTTCAACTTGGTAGAAATGAGGTGGAAAAGGCAATAAGTCATATTTTAAAGTAAAGGTCTGCATTATTATTATTGTCATGCATTGCACTACACTTTATATTTTAATACTATTTATTTATTTGTTTTACAAAGTTCATATTACGACATTTTATATTAATATTTATTTCCATGACCATGCTATATCAATATTTTAAATATAATTATAAGTTTAATTTGCATTCGCTTATCTATTTTCTATTTTATCATATTTTGTATTTTTCATTTTAATATTATGAGCATATGAATAAATCTTTGCCATACATAGAGTTTTCCTTGGTACGGGCTATGGCCTAGTTAGGCAGATTCTGCAACTAATACAATTGTAAATTTATGTTTTTGAATGAATAAAATTATTATTATTATTATTATAAAGTATGACCTGCTCGCCGTGTAGTGGACCGATCTCAACTACAATCTTTTTAACTCTTGATTAATTATTAACTAAGATTAATTATTTTTTGAAACTATGACTGCTATCTGTGAGTGACCACCCCTCACAAGACTCTGGGTTGTTCGTGTGTGAGAGACGGTGTCAACTTACGAGTTATCTCCGTATTGAAAGGCGGTTTTGAATGAAGTAGAAGGAATTTATTGATCGAAGGTTTGAATATTGCCAGGGCAGCGAAGTAACGAGTGCCCGGATTACTTTATCGAGACGCGAGGGTTGCGCGACGGAGGATATGTGGGAATAGTGGATGAGGATTGTGCGTGTGCTCCTAGTATCTTGTACTGGGCACAACTCGAGTCTGTGGGATTACAGGCTGATGCTTCGAGACTCAGGGAGAATAAGGAAAGGAAACCAAGGAGCCGGATCCGTTGAGCGACCTCGTAAGAGGGGTACCGGATATGCCGTCGCAACCTTGGGGGAAGGTGATCACTCGGAGAATGATAATTTGGTTGCTTTTTCGCCGGTTTATATAGGCCGTGAAATGATGCAATCAAAAAATATTCCGAGTAAAAGTATTGTTTCATCGTGCTGATTCATAGCTGCACGAGTCAAAATAATAGCTGAATTGTGTCTGTGGCTTTCACTGGAAATCGATGCATTTGTTGATCGCATGTAATGGACTTAAGATCCGTTACACATCTAAACGTTGCGTTTCGTAGTTAAATCTCAGTTGTCAAATCGTAGTACGGCATTGAGCAATCTAATGCGATATATAAACCATCTCTCAGGAAACGTATAGAAGCATTCGAGATGTGGGCATGCAGACGCATGATGTTTATATCTTGGACTCAGAAAGTCACCAATGAGGAAGTTCTACGGAGTGTCGGCCAAAAACGCAAGCTTTGGCAGACCATCAAACAGAGCAAAGTTGTATACTTGGGGTACGTGCTTAGGCACGACAGGTACGAACTCCTGCAACGCATTATGATGGGAAAAGTTGCAGGGAAGAGGAGACCTGGCCGCAGGCAGAAATCTTGGTTGCGAAACACATTCGAGAATGGACCGGGATTAATAATAATAATAATAATAATAAACTCTTTATTTGCACTTAATTAGTATACAAAAAGGCGAGTTTATTGCCACATGGCAATGTCTTACAACTAACCTAAACACAGTGGTACATGCGCGCATTGTGAAAATAAAGATTATTACATAACATACAGACAAGTGGAAGAATTTAAAACTAATAATGCCCGAGGAGAGGAAATTGGGAGAGGAAGAGGAGAGAAAGGGAAGAACTGGTTACTTCTTAGAAAGGTAGTAATCCTTAAGGTGAGTCTTAAACGATGGTAAAGAAGGCGAGTTCCGTATATTTGGGATTACGAGTGTCGCCGAATTGTTTTGCCTGGCGAAGTACAAAAAGAAGTATGCAGAGTTGTCTGGCAACTGGCAACCTTCACTAGTTGAAGCGGCACTCTAAGAATGTAATCAATGCTAATAGATAGGATATAGATAGGCAATAAACATTTACCACTGAATATCTACTTGAATCATGGCTTGTATTTACGAGAGTATTGTTGTTGGCTACGATTCGGTCGTGGTCGGTGGTCGTCGGTCGTTTCCGAGTATAGAACAATGGTAGGACGACGCGAGTCGGTCTTGTAAGGAGAGCATTAGTGCGAATTATCCTTGGCCGGAGCGACGCGGGCGCAAATGGTTGCCAATTGACGAGATTATCGCCTCCGCGTGCCGCACAACAGCCACTTGTCTTGCGTAACCTAATAGTACAAGCTACAAGACTGTGTACATCAAAAAGATGTGAGATACGCCAACTATAGTATTATGAATTTGCAAATGAGGACATCAGGGGAAGAACGATGAGGGTTATGTTTTTGTGTAACTGAGAAAAACGATTTTAAAGATTAGAGGCAAGGATACAACGTTGTTCATGGTCAGGAGTCATATGTTATTTTAGTATTATTTGACGTCATATTTAGTTAGGGTTGATATTATTGTTTAAGAACGTTATAATATGTGTATATAATACATCAGTATTTCCCACAATCAATTCGATTCTCATCGTTTTTCCCCAACATGCTATTTCAAAAATGTCCATTTTTGCCATAATTTTCTTATGGGTACAACGCACATTTCCTCATACTCAGTTTAAAATGAAGAAAAATGGTACATTCATCGTTCTTCTCCTGGTGTCCTCAAATGTTTACAGTTTCTGATGTTCAACGTTTGGTATCTTCCAAGGCATTTATTACAATCTTAATATTGGGTCCTTACCTATGAAGTTGCTGTTTTATAAAGGAAATTAAAGGCTAATAACATTATATGAAAAATATATATTTAATTAATCAAAATATTGACCCCTATTAACTATGCAGATTTGCCATTTTAATGGGAGTTGCTAAATTCCTCATGAATGCTCTCATAACTAATGAATGCTTTGAGAGTTTTTTTCACCGACTCTTCAAAGTTGATTTTTTCCCATGTAAAAAGTCATCTAAATTCTGAAAAAAATAAACTCTATTGGAGCAATATCTGGCAAGTACGTGGGAGACCAAGAGTCTGCAGCGGCAACTCCTGCAACTTTGCGACTGTTTGCAGTGAAATCTGTGGTTGTAAGATGTCATGCAGAAGCAGTGGCTATGCGCGATTTACCATGCTCGGTTATTTAATAGCGCCTCTATCACTGTTTGCAATTCTTAGCAGTGCACATTTGAATTAACTATATAGCTAGACTGCAAGAAGCTGTAATAATAGAAAACACCGGCACAGGATCTCCTATTTGAAAATAATGCAAATTTCAAGGTTACCATGGTTGTACAAACGAAAATATTTGAGCAAAATAAACGACGGAAAGACAAATAAACAGCTGATTCCTTAAAAAGAACATGGCCTTAAATTAAAATTTAATTGAATTTGAAATTCGAACTCAAACCCAAGTTATTCCAGTTCAAAGTGGCCAGTGTGAAAAAAATCAATTACACAGGCAAGGACCCAATACTAGGATCATCTTGGAAAAGAACATACTGTATAAGATGGTTATTAGTAAATAGCACACTAAAAGTGTCCTTCAAGTGCGAATAATACTACTACTGACATAATTGCACGAGGCATGTGTATTATTTGGAGAAGACTAGGTTTCACGTTTATCATTATTTGCGCATATTTTTCACGGTCTTACGTAAATTGATTACGTGCGCGTCTGGACGTTGACTTTGCAAATGTATAACTGGAATGGCAATTATTATTCTGTATTGCAGTAAATAAGAAAACTGGCGGTTACACGGTATCATATCATAATCAAAATAATGTTACGAAAACCGTTTACGTGTGAGAACTCACATTTAAGGAGAACCAAGTCCTATACTTGTTGTATGTGAAATTGATTCTAAGGCGGTTAATTGTTAACCCTCCAACCGCGGGCGACTTTACGATCGATTTGGTCTATATTCTACGACTAGCTGACTCGTGCCCACTTCGTTGGGCGGTAAAACTTTTTATTCCTGATGAAATTATGAGTGTGGTTCGGTTAGTACTCTGTGCCATGATTTATTTCCTGACTGCCAAAAGAAGGGTTATATCTTTACTGCATATGTATGAATGTATTTGCATGTCAATTTGACTATATTACCGTTATATGTGAGTGTCTTCTTGTGAGTGTCTTATTTGTGAGTGTCTTATCTCTTTAACCATTTATGCAGTAAAAGGGAAATTATATGCAGTAAAAGGGAAAAGTCTTTTGTTTTAAACACTTGAGACGATAAATTTACTTATTTTGATATGAATTCATAACTGTTGATAATATGACCAATAAATGACCTAACGATTTAAATTATTTTTTAATATAAAAAACTACTCTTAACGGACTTAAATATAAAATTTAGACATATGCTGTGGCTAACTTTTTTGTAGGCATTACCAAGGTCTACAACTTTTCTCTAGAACTCAATCACATGTCTCTCATCGTTAAAGCAGCTTTCGTAAGAAACTTTTTCATTCGACCGTTTCTTCTCCGATTTTGCAAATCCAACTACAACGGAAAACTCTTTTCATTTTTCGGATTAATATATAGCCTATGACACTCACAAATAACGTGGCTTTCTATTGGTAAAAAAATTCTCGAAATCGGTTCAGTAGATCCAGAGACTACTTCCTACAACCTCACAAACTTTACCTCTTTATAATATTAGTATAGATAAGAAAAACTGGTTTCTTGGACGCTCGGGCCTAAAAGATCTCTAATCTACCAAAAAGTACGCACTATCTAGCTCTATTTGACTGCCACTTTGTGGCTATTGTCATTCTTTTTATTATTTTTTTACTTTCCTGACGACCTATCGGAAAGGAAAGTATTGTGATCGCGCTAAAAAAAAAATTTGAGATGAAGATGGGAATATATATTTTGAGACTCCCTGAGACGATTGAGACTATTTCCAGACCGATCTCTGTCTGTATGTATGTCTGTATGTCTGTCTGTATGTATGTATTCTTCCACGATAGCGCCCAGACGCTTAATCGGATTGAGCTGAAATTTGGTATATAAGCTTCTGTTAACCGTCGGAGGAACCCATTAGTTTTTGGAGTCCCTACGCCCTACGGTTGTGGTACCTCCCATACAAATTTGGGGTTCCCGGCGAAAAAATTGTTTCCGCAATAGCGCCCAGACGCTTAATCTGTCTAAGTTAAAATTTGGCATAGAAGCTTCTGTTAACCATCGGAGGGTACTTACGACCAACGTTTGGGGTACCTGCCATACAAATTTGGGGTACTAGAGTAAAAAATGTCGCTGTTTTTTCGCACCTCCCCGGATACTAGTCAGGAAAGTCTTGGGGTGACACAACCGATTTTTTATATAAGTAATGCAAATAATTAAAAAGTAAAGAATTCCAGCTTAGGAATACTTTCAAAATTGAATCAAAAGCAGAAAAAAGAATACAATGCATAGTATAGTGGCAACGTCACCTAACTAGGCCGGGACCTGTTCTAAGGTAAACATTATTTTTTAATGTGCTTGCGCAAATACCGTGTTTATAAGAGTGGCATATATTCCATGTATGCACAAAAATGGAATTGCAAAACAATAATAAAAATGACTAAATACTTGATTAAATTAAAGTTAGAAGTTAATTATTATTATTATTGTTTTGTTACTATTTATTTTTTTACACACTTTAGAACTTTTATTGATATGTGATGTTATGATTATATGAATTATTACTTGGCACAGGTTTTATTATCTATTAATTTCAAAATTTATATTTTTTGCGTTTTCTGTTGAATATTTATATGTATTTTTTCGTTTTAGTTACAATGGCCATTAAAAGGCTTAAATTCATATTTTTTTAGTCTTTTTAAGCTATTTTATTTTTTTGTTTTTATTTCTCACTAGCTGACCCGGCGAACTTCGTACCGCCTAACAGTCAATAAATGTCGTGTTACAGATTAGCTGAACTTAATTTATGATATGATGAAAGTAATAAAATTAATACAAAATAAATATTAAGTTATACTTTATTAGGATAATACCACAAAAAGAAACATAAAAGTACAAAAATTAAGTATATCAATCGCGCGTCAGCAAGAGATGATTGAATCAAACTATTTACATATTGTGCAGCATGGGATGCACTCGGTTTAATTGTCGTCATTCAAGCACCTTGTGATATACGACATTTTTGGTTTTTTTATTAGGCGCAAGAACAAATAAAGCGAATGATTTGGCGACACGTGAACATGCCACGTACAACTGACCATGAGAAAAACACGGACTTACATTTTGTATGGGAAAATGTTTTTTCTTTAATTTTAATTTTTCGTCAATTTTCCATTTTTTGTTTTAATAGCTATTCTGATATTCGGGACGGAGACAAATACAACAAATCAAAAACCATGAAAATCGGACAGTCCGTTCTCGAGTTATAAGTGTTCGAACAAACCCGACTTTGTTTTATATATATAGATTTCAAACATGTATGAATGACATTTGGCCTTCTTTTTACACGACTGCCCAAAAAGGAGTGTTTTGTATTTCCGTTTCATTATTCCACCATATGTATATTTCATCTATGTATCATGTATGTATGTTTTCCATTTCTTTATTCCACCATAACTTCTAAACGCTTAAACCGATTTAGAAGTGTGTGGTATTGTTAGAATCGCTTTGTCCTACCGAGTGTCATAGGGTACGTGCCGCGACCCCTTGCTCTCATATAAGGAGAAAGCAGCGTCTGTAATATAAATCGCCGTGGTTTGCGGTGCGTGTTGATATTCATCATTTGACCGTTTAGTTTATTTCGTTCTTCCTCTTCGCGGCCGACAGGAATAGATCCGGTAGGCTTAGTAACAAAGAGAAATATTTAAAATATTAATTTAGCAAAATAAATTATACAAAGTATTAAATTATTACGCTCCACAAAATATTACCGATTTTTAAATAACCGTTTTCGGTTCTTACGAATTTATTCCAATTCAACATTTTGGAAAATTATAAAACTACGCAATTGTAATCGAAAAAAATCAGTATGTACCTATTAATGATGAAACTCTGTTTTTTTATTCCACCATAACTTCTAAACACTTGAATCGACTAAGAAGTGTGTCGTTTTGTTAGGTCATTGTGTCATCCTGGATGTAAAAAAAATACTTGTCCAAGTGTCAATAAATTAACATAAATATATCGTGTTTAGTGTCAAATGAAAAGTCTGATTGAGTACATTCCGGAAATATACATCTATCTAGTATATGGATAATTACATAAACCAGAAATACTTCATTAAAAAAACCGTAATAAAAATAAGTTTAAATACAGTAGCTTACTTTCTGTAACGGTAGTGGTGTTTTTTTATTCTTTTTAATATATTTACTTGTTACTATGTTTAAAAGGTTTTTTTTACCTTTTTGAGTGGGGCTTTTCTAAGGTTTTTATAAGCCTTGTAACACTGCGACCATTGCTGATCTATTGTGTTCGCCACCTACTGTAGTTCTGCGCTAAGCCTCGTGTCATTTAAGAACCGCAGCAGGCTTTTGGCGCCAGATTGTTTTACCTCCTTAGGTTGGAGGTAATGACCACCCAAGTAGGTGTATCTTTACGCATCAGCGGGCCACACTCGCACATGAAGTGCTGGGGAGTTTCCTCTGCTCCTTGGTAGAACCTGCACATTTTTGTGTCTCTGAGCTTGAGGTTGAACATGTGTTTGTTCAGGCCAGAATGCTCCGTGAGCGCCCTCACCAGTATGCGTAGATTGTTTCTATTTAGCGATAAAGCCTCACGGGCCGTCTTACGGTCGTAAGCCTTAATTAGCGCTTTGGAATGATTCAACCCTGGCGTGTTGCTCCAGTGGTTGACGGATTGTTCTAAACATATTTGTTTGAGCATTAGGTTTGCAAGGCTTTTGGTACGCCACAGCAAGGTTCAGGGACGTATAACGTTCCCTTTTCTCCCGTCTTTGCAAGTTTTTCGGCTTTTTCATTTCCCTCGATTCCTGCATGTCCGGGAACCCATCTTAGAATTACCCTGTTCTTTTCGCCCAGGGAATTCAGTTTTGCACTAGCTTTGAATTAATGGTATTCGAGGCTAGTGCCATAAGAGCTGCCTTGCTATCCGAGTGGATATAGATACGGTGGTTGGCGTGGTTCTTATGGAGGTTGATATATGCACATTCAATAGTGTTTAAAAGGTTTACCCTGGAACTAGTTATCACTTGGTTGTAGCATGGGCCCGATTATCACATATAAGCGTGACACATTTTTTGATTATTCATTTATTTCATTTTACATCTTATCTATAGGAAACCAAAGAAATATATAATAACTAATCAAATAAAGCGACAAATTGCTTCAATACAAACCCATGAAACCCGAGGCATGTTACACATCTAACTAGGCTTACGCCTGTGCCTAGATGTGCGATTTACGACCATATTTAAGATTGCGAGCTGACATTAGAAGTTTAGCACTACAGATAAGTCATGGCAGTAGAGATATTTTTGATTACACAATATATATACAACATAATAATGTTGAAACGAATAATAATAATAATAAAATAGTTAAGATCTTTCATAGATTTGCTGCGGGTTTTCACCATTGGATAAGTTTGCTCTAGGATTATTAATTTACATTTTATTCCTTATCTAAGGCTAGGTATTACCTACGTTTCGTGTTATGTTGCTGCAAACTGTATATATTGCCATAATAAATAAATAAACTTTCCTAATTTTCATCTGGATTAAACGATATACAAAGCTCCGCTGTTCTAGGCTCTGGCTATAATAAACGCAATAATTTATTTTCATTCAATTTTCAATTTATTTTGTTTTTATGTCTTCGATCTAACTGGTTTTTTATTTGTTTTAATAATTGCGATTATTAGGTTCGATTTAAAAAAAAAACATTTTCTTCTCATCATTCAAACAACATATTTATTTTTAACTCGTAAACCACTTAAATTGTTTAAAAAGTAACTTACAACATAGTTACAGGCATTATTCGCGGGATTTTGAGACACTTTTAATTTCTCTTCTAGCATTAATAAATTACAGAGTTATGAGGTACACACAAACAGAGATAAATATTTACCAGAAATCACTTTTTTGATTCTGGTTTGAGTATGTATAGCTGCAAACGCAGGCTCAAAGAATACTTTAACAAGCGCTCATAAATTTCTCTCAACCCCTACCAACTCCCTTCCTTGCGTCATTATAGGTTTACTGATTTCTAATTTTTTAAATTTATGTTTCATTTTCTGCTGGATTTTAATGTTAGATAATAACAGTTTTATGTTATTTTTACTATAAACATATTTTTCCATTAGGTTGAGGCTAGCTGTAACATATTGCTTCAAAGCAATAAGCTCCCCGATTTGTTTCGTCAAATAAAGCGTTTTGTCATCATTTTTTGGGTCTCAAGATGTTAAGATCCCATGAAAACTCATTTTTTTCTCGACCACAATGCATTTTTTAACACGATGTATTTTTTGGGAATCAAGATTTTATTCGAATAATATCAAGATTTCAAAACATATTTTTGAAACCACGTAGTTAAAGCATTTGTCTCAACATTTTTTCTATTGATAAAACAGCTTTCGAGTGAATATTGGTGTCATCTACAAACAAAATGGCTAATACCCAAATCCAGTGATTGATCATTCAGTAACCAAGCGTTGTTGAAACACTCGCTGTATTCTATAGACTATAGGCCGCTGATTTTCCAAGTGGGAGGAGGGAGGGGGGGGTTGCCTTACAAGGGAGACGTGCAGACATTCCAAGGGTGCCCCCCTTGGAATGTCTGCACTCACTTCCATGTCATCACAGCATATACCAAAAAGTTGCAACTTGGACATGTAAAATTTTAGCAGAGCGATTATTTGATGGGAAACGCGCAAGGTTTTTGATGATAGCGATATTAAGAGAAACGTGATTTACTACGTTTCTTAAGCTGGGAAGGGTGGGTAGCTGTCAACCTGGCGTCACCTATGCTTAGATACGATCCATTGGTCAACCGATCTCGCGTAAACTTAACGAGCAAAGTGTGCACGAATCCGCAACAAAATCCGTGGTAAGTAGTTGTCTAAATGTATATCTGTTCAAATGTCAATAAACCAACACACATTTCTGGTGTTTAGTGTCAAATGAAAGGTGTGATTGAGTACATTCCGGAAATTAAATGTATCTATATGGATAAATACATAAACCACAAATATTTCATAAAAACAACCGTAATAAAAATAATTATAAATACAATAGTTTACTTTCTGTAACGGCAGTCGTGTATTTTATAATATATTCTTTATAATATATTTACTTGTTTAGGTGAGTTGGTCCTCTGAGAAATTGGAATCGATTGACTATAGAACTAAATCCATGCATTTTGGTTACTCTCCTGTCAGGCTTATTATACAACAAGGCCTAAAAAATGCCAGAAAGAAAAGAACAAGGAGATTGCGCTTTGTGTTGCCTTGTTATTGGGGCTGAATCATGAGCGCGAAAAAAACGTATGACCCGTTGGTGTCGTGACTGCGAAATTGCGCGCGTGCCTTGAATAATATTCTTTAAAGGTCGGCACTTAGTAGTCCCACATTTGCAGCGATATTCTGAATTATTTAAGTTTAATTTATACATACCACGTCAAACCCGCCAAAATGTTGATTTTGTTAAATATTTAGGCATTTTAATTGATTCTAGCTGAATCTTTTAATTGAATCTAAGCTGGGAGCTACAAATAGAATTCCTTACAAAGAAGATTAGAAAGTTAGTAGGTATATGACTTCCGTGAGCTGCGAGACTCGATATCAAAGGCAACTTTGAGAATGGTTTACATGGTAAGATGCCAGGGTGTATGGGTTACACGGGATAATTGGCAGGAGTGCCTGAATTAGTCAACTTATGTTTAGAACAATCCGTCAACCACTGAAACAAGACGCCAGGTTTGAATCATTCCAAAGCGCTAATTAAGGCTTACGACCGTAAGACTGACTGTGAGGCATTCTCGCTAAATAGGAACAATCTACGCATACTGGTGAGGGCGCTCACGGGGCATTGTGGCCTGAACACACACATGTAAAACCTCAAGCTCCAGGACACGAAAATGTGCAGGTTCTGCCAAGGGGCAGATGAAACTCCCCTGCACCTCATGTGCGAGTGTGACCCGCTTATGCGTAAAAGATACACACGTTTAAATGGTCATTACCTCCAACCTGAGGAGGTAAAACAATCTGGCGCCAAAAGCCTGTTGCGGTTCTTAAATGACACGAGGCTTAGCGTAGAACTACAGTAGGTGGCGAACACAATAGATCAGCAATGGTTACAGTGTTACAAGGCTCACAAAGACATTAGAAAAGCCCTAAACAACAAATAATAAAAAAATATAAAAAGTCAACTCAAGGTGACATGATACCTGGGAACGACCATTTATTTAGACCAAGAACTTTAGTTTTATGATTTTATTGAAAAATATAAGCATTAATTTTAAAAGGTTTCTAAGCGAATCCCTCGATAAGGAAGCAATTTACAATTTAGACTCAAAAAAGTTGCTCATTGCCATGGACATTAAGGCTTTAAACTGATTTCGAAAACTTTTAGGCGCGATTACCCCTAAAATGTAAATGGTGAGTGTGTTTTATTTTAATTTAATTATATTCACTGGTTGATTCTACAGCGTCGCGCTTAGCCACGTTTTTAATTTAGGCCCTAGATTATTTACAATTAATTAAAACCGTGAGAGTTCTCTGAGAGTTACGCTAAATATGCTTTGCCATTAACACCCCTATACCACCACTGCGCAGACAGTTTAGTATGTGGCTGGTCTCCGGCGCGAGCGGATGTGGAATCATGCCTGACGCTTCGTCAACGCAAAATTTTTGCTGGTCAAACCCTACAAAATTGACCACGCCTACTTTTTCGCGTGTCCGCTCATTTATGAAATTTTTCTGAGGTCTCATGTCGCAGAGAATCATTACTAAAAAACTTCACCGATGTAGTTCAGAGCAATTGTTTAACCAATTGCGTGTACCTAATATAGGCAAATATTCGATAATAGGTTACTAATTCAAATATTCCTAAGGCAAATATTCGTTAAACAGGTGCTCGTTCATATTCATAAATACAGAAATGACCGAGTGCGCAACGAGCAAATAAAACTGAGGGCTGTAGAAGATTTAAACTTTGTGATAACTCAGGTAAGAACGACATGTGCACAAAGACAGACTTGGTTCATTGCACCCAGAATGTACAACAAACATGAAGAACTTGCTAAAATAGTAGATAATATCAATAGTTTCACAACTATAACTAACAAATGGCTAATAGAACGGAGAAACATTCCAAAACGGAGAAAGAACTGACAATTGCAGTTCAATTTGTGTAAAACATCATATCTATGAAAGATTAAAAAATAAGCAGTAAATCGCACATCTACGTACATGCGTAATCCTAAGTTAGCTGTTAGGCTTACGCATGTATCGTAAGCCTAGTTAGATGTGTGGCGTGCCTCGGGTTGCATGGGATTGGGATGAATCAATTTGTCGCCTTATTTTAACCCTTTAAGGATCATGGAACATATGCGTCCCAGACTTCAAAAATCATTTTTTAAATTATGGAATATGAATAATTTATAAAATATATGTTTTCCATGTTATTGAGACATCAGATCCTTGACCATTAGCGCTCCGTAGGCGCTAATGGTCAAGGATCTGATCTGATTTATACCAAATAGATTAAACCAATCTTCACAAAACTTGACATACATGTTATTTACATCGCCTTTTAACAGTTTTATGTATTCGAAATTTCCGTACTTTACGGCAAAGCATATGGTCCCAAGGTTAAATTTAAAAGTCAATATTTTTCCTAGTGTAATCTTAGTTAAAATATGACAAAGAAAATAAATAAATACAGGGTCTTTCATTAAACGCTTCCTATCTTTAAATTTAAATAATACAAAGTGTGTTTGAGATATCATCGAAATTTTTTATTCGTTTGAAAGACCTATTGATGCCATTTTGTGTGGAATATAATATCGTTCAAATGTCCGCCATGGCTTCTCTGGGTGGAGAGCATCCGAAATGTCCAATTTTCCATGACTGCAGCATAAATCAGGCTGAATTTGACCGATGGCATGATTTATGTTGGCTTTGAGGACCGATGTGGTTTGTGGCTTATTTGCATACACCTGCGACTTAAGAAAATCCCACAAGAAATAGTCTAACGGGGTCAAATCGCACGATCTCGGTGGCCAGTTCACATCACCTCCACGTGAGATGACCATGTCCTCAAATCGCTCGTGCAGAATATCCAATGTGGCATGAGCTGCGTGGCACGTTGCGCCGTCCTGTTGAAACCACATGTCGTTGGTGGCCAGATCATGCAATTCAGGCCAAAAGAAGTTGGTAATCATCGACCTATAGCGCTCGCCGTTGACAGTGATGGCCTGACCAACGTCGTTCTCAAAGAAATATGGACCGATGACACCGCCAGCCCGAAATCCACACCAAATAGTGACTTTTTCGAGATGCATTGGACGCTCTTGGATCTCATGTGGATTGGTATCGTCCCAAAATTCCACAATTTTGTTTGTCCACGTACCCATTCATCCAGAAATGGGCCTCATCGCTGAAGATGATTTTTCTATGAAAATTAGGGTCAGTTGCCAACTGCTCCAAAGCCCATTCAGCGAACACACGTCATTGTCTATGGTCGTTTGCTTTCAGTTCCTGGGTCAGTTGAATTTTGTACGGGTGCAGGCCCAAGTCACGATGCAAAATTGGCCAAGTTGTGGTCTGCGAAAGGCCAAGTTCTTGTGAGCGACGCGAAATCGATTGCCTTGGATTCTCCTGCACACTCTCACGGACAGCGGTGATGTTTTCGGCAGATCTTGCGTTTCGTCGACATACGGGTGTTGGTCGATCGTTTACTGAACCAGTGGACTCAAATTCATCTACCACATTGCGAATAGTCCTCTCGGTAGGACGATTATGGCGACCGTAAAATGGGCGAAGCGCGCGGTACGTTTGCCGAACAGAACACCCATTTTGATAAAACAAATTTATTATTTGCACATGTTGTTGAATGCTATATCCGTCCATGGTGATTTGGCAAAACAGACTGAATAAATGACAACTAACTTGACAGATGTAGCTTTAACAAGATGGCCGCTATCAACTGTCAAAGTTCGGAAGTCCCTCTTGGAAGACCCTTTACATAGATAAGTAGACAAAGGTCTAAAGTGCATTTTCTTTGAAGTGTAGGAGCCTACGGCCCCACATACAAAAAGTTAATTTCACAGAATTGAAAACTGCAGACTCGCTCAAACTTACACGAGCAGCTGCAGTTAATTTCCAGCTAAATTTGGCAAATATTGCCCAGGCAAGCGACACATGCGTCGCCCCACTCGTAGCTATTGCATCACCGATCACCCTATAAAACGCAGTACATTTCATTCGATGATCATCATTCCTTTGGCAGGCAGTTGCCCCTCTACATCATTACTTCGGCAGACAGTTACCGCGCTCTACACATCGTCCCCTCAGTGGACAGATATCTCGACTACACACTTCGCTCCTCGACTACACACGCACCGCCACGGCTTCACCTCGCGCCCACACTACAACACAACGGCGAACACAACTCAAGGCGTTAAGAACTGGCGACTTCGACTCACTTCTCTTCAATCTTCTGAATAAACTCTTCTACACGGACATCTACGACTCTCATTAACGGAGCAACCTTCATGCTGAGAACCACCCTTCGCTCACAAGCAATTGGAGTCTAGTGAAGGGTGGCCATTCTCACAGAAGTATGATTTTGTAAAACTCCTAAATACTATGAGAATTACATGGTACAAAAACAGTAAAAGCGTTCTGATTTACTAAAACATTTATCGACCAACTTAAACTGTTTAATCACAAAGACGATAACAAATCATTGATAAAAATCGTAATAAAAATTATAAAGCTATTTTGGCCCGTTTTTTCGACACTACATTTATAAGATATAGGAGATCATGCAAGATTAAAAGGTCGGAGCTTATAGAACACCAGAATTCCTAAGGATTTTTCTAAGCTGCCAGTAAAACAATTTAAGCATCGTTCTAAAGACCTTGTAAATAAAGCATTCTATGGGACTAACGACTATTTGAATGATAAAGATGCCTGGTGTAAAATACCTTCGCTCCCGGATTCGCTCCCGCCTTATGATACTACTAAATTCTACTAAATTTAACGTTCTTTTAAGCTACTTTACCTATTCTCTGTTTTATTGACAGGCTAAATATTGTTTACCAACAGATATTTACAATTAAAACAATCAATACGACTGTAAAGCCTACAATCAATGACTGGGCCACACCAGGTATTAGAATAAGTAGAAACAGACTTTATGAACTTTATGAGGAAAAAAATTTCAACCATAGTGAGGATTTATGTAAATACGTTCGAAACTATTCAAAATTATTTAAAAGAGTTTGCTCCTTAGCTAAGTCTTTGACCATCAGCAGTAAAATCCGGAATTCAGAAAACAAAATTAAAACTACTTGGAATATGATCAATAGAGAGACTGGTAAAACTAAATCTCGAGACAGAAACTTTACTCTAAAGATTGACAATAAAACCTTATCCAGCAAGTCCGATATAGCAAAAGCCTTTGAAATCTTCTTTACTAATATTCCTATTTTAACAACTCAGTCTTTAAACTCCTCGCCTGTTCATTCAGAGAAACTATTGCAAGAAAATGTAGTATGTGACATCGTGAACCAATTTGTATTTGAGAATGTAACCTCCGATGTAATTGTTAAAACATTTAAATCTTTAAACTTAAAATACACGGAAGATAATTGGGGTATGTCAGTAAAGGTAATTAATTCAGTTATTGATATTATTGCGCCGCATTTGGCTGTTATTTTTAATCAAAGTGTAGACCAAGGAGTTTTCCCAGATCTAATGAAACATAGCCGGCTCATTCCATTATTTAAATCAGGACTACAGACTGAACCAATAAATTATAGACCAATTTCAATACTGCCTGTTCTTTCAAAAATCTTTGAAAAAATTTTAAACAATCAATTGCTTATATTTTTTATTTCAAATAAATTGCTTCATAAAGAACAGTATGGTTTTAGTAAAGGCAGGTCCACTATCGATGCTGGTGCTAAACTTTTGGAGCATATATTTGATGCATGGGAGCACTCCCAAAATGGAATTGGTGTTTTTTGTGACCTTTCTAAAGCCTTTGACTGCGTAGTCCATGATACTCTTCTTCGCAAATTAAAATTTTATGGTTTAGAAGTTAAATCGGAAGGATCTATTCTAAGAATGGGCGTTCCTCAAGGTTCAATTCTGGGTCCTTTTTTATTCCTAATTTACATTAATGACTTGCCATTTCTTGTACAGAAATTAGGTAATATAGTTTTATTCGCTGACGACACTTCTCTCATATTCAACGTCCCTAGGAAAACCAATAATTATGATGAAGTAGAAAACACACTGACAAAAGTTTTAGGGTGGTTCACCGCCAATAATTTGCTTTTGAATTCTAATAAAACTAAGTGCATTAAATTTATCTCACCTAACGTTAGTGACTCTGACATTAATATTGTTATGGACGGTGAAATACTAAAGTTTGTAAATTCTACAAAATTTCTAGGAATTACAATAGACAATAAACTTCAATGGGGTCCTCATATTGATTTATTAGCTGGAAGACTTAGCTCGGCAGCATTTGCGGTACGTCAAATAAGGCAACTAACCGATGAAGCTACTGCCAGAACTGTCTATTTCAGCTACTTCCATAGTATAATGTCGTATGGGATTTTGCTCTGGGGTCGCGCAGCCGATATGCAAACGATATTTACTTTGCAGAAAAGAGCCATACGATCCATTTATTGTTTAAACTCCCGAGCATCGCTAAAAGAGAAATTTAAAGAGATCAATATTCTGACGGTTTATAGTCAGTATATATTCGATAACATAATGTATGTTCGTAAAAACTTGCACAGGTTCCGTAGGTTGGGTGACATTCACAATAGGAACACCAGGTTCAAAAATAAACTAGCCATTACGGGCTCTAGGTTAGCAAAAGTTAGTAAATCTTTTATTGGAGACGGTGTTCGCTTTTATAACACTTTGCCTGAGGAACTAACCCTTTTACCAGACACTAAATTTAGAAAAATTGTTAAAGATACTTTGTGCTCTAAAGGCTATTATAAAATTGAAGATTTTTTAAGCAATACATTGGTCTGGTCAAGTCGTTTTTGTGTAACATAGCTATAAAAAACCATTTGTTTAATGTTATTATTATTATTATTATTATGTAGTGATTATATAGTGATTATATAGTGTAGTAATCAATGGTAAAGCCTACAAGCAAGGCATAAATGTCTAGAAATATAAGACGTTCGGAAAGTACTATAAGTCTACTTCGAATAAAAATCTATCTATCTAATCTAATCTATCTAATCTAATCTAATCTAATCTAATTGTTACATAGTGTATTCCTTATATTTCACGCGACTCTCTTAGAGCGATCTTACGTTTTAATTATTTGAAATTAATTTAGGACCTAAATAAAAAATATGGCTAAGCGCGTTTAAAATAAAACACACTCACCGCTTACATTGTAGGCGCAATCGCGCCTGAACGTTTTCGAAATCAGATTAAAGCCAGAATGTCTACCTCTATGTAAATTATAAATTCTATAGCGTAAGTATGTCTGAGAAGTACGACAAGATAGGTTATGTTAGATATGTTAGATATGTTAAAATATATATTTGTTAGATGTTAAAATATAGGTTAGATATATGAAATCGAAGACTATCGCGGTTGTTTGACATTATAAATAGGTCGTTATAAAGTCGAATGCAGCTGCGGTCTAGCCTACGTTGGACAAACGAAACGGCCCATAGCCACGCGACTGACAGAACACATCAAAGCTGTTAAAAACGTTCAGCGAGAAAAATCGGCGATCTGCGAACATATATTGGATAGCGGAAGTAACCACTGGATGCAGTTTCAAAATCCCATTGTTCTATCGAAGGAACAATTCTACTTTCCTCGCATGATCCGGGAAGCCATTGAAATAAGAAGAACTCCGAACTTCAATAGAGATGACGGCTACAAACTCTCTTCTACGTGGAACCCTTTTCTTAAAATGTTCCCGCCGCCGAACGCCGAACGCAAAGACGTAAAACAGGATACAGTGAGTGTTGTGTGCAAGACGGGTTTTTAAAAATTCCCGCGCTCCGAGCCCGGCCCCCCACCACCGTTATAACCTACGCAGTGGCGGCAGCGGTTTGCGGCCTACCCGCAAAACAACGGACTGACAGCTCTTCAGTTTACCCTTGACAACGGCGGCTGCAACGTCACCGAAACGTCGGGTCCTACAAATTTCACGCGGTAATTTCGTTTTCTATCCTATTTATAATAGGTTAGATATGTTAAATATGTTATAATGAAATGTTAGGTATGTTATAATGATATGTTAGATATGTTATAATATATATTTGTCATTATCGGCTAGAAAGTCATTTACGCTGTAAAAACATTAGCTTTTGACCACTGAGTAATACGCGAAGAAATTTTGATACAACCGAGCCCATATTACACCTAATATTTACCCTGACAAATAAATGTTATCTTTTTATTTGTTGCTACTAGGATAATTATTATCTTTTGATTCTGTTTTATTTATTGACTAGCTACTTGACTATTTTAATTATTGGTTTGTTATTTCATTTTTATTTATTTTTTTATTTATCAAATTATTACCCTGCTATTTTTCTCTACTTACTGATTATCACTGCAATTATAATTTTATTGTATTTTATTACTATTATTATTTTAACAATTTTTTTACTGGATATATTTAGATTTCATCATTACTTTTTTTATTTTTCAACATGATTATGAATTAGGTATTAGTTATCATTAAAATAACTCTTGAAATTTATGCTATGTATTTATTAGAGTTATTAGATTTACTATATTTCATTTATTTTTTACTTTTTCTTTTTCTCAGTAATAGTACTTTATTAAGTGTGCGCACAATATAAAACGTACAAGTGACCTAGTCGAGTCTACCTTGGTACGGGCTTCGGCCTAGTTAGGCAGACTTTGTGAATAATGTTTTTGGAAAATTACTTAGGAAAATAAATTTATTCTTATTCTTATATAACATTTCCCTGTCAATTCCTAAGTATGTCGAATATTTCTCTAATAGAGTTAAAAACTTTTTTAAGGATTTAGTTCTTCAGTAAAACCCAGCAATTAACTTCACCAAAAACAATAAATTAAAAAATATATTAAATTTTGCTGAATTTTAGTGAAATACTTCTGGACTCTGAAATTGTTTCAATTCAGTATAAGAAAATGTACAAAAATCAGATTTTTATCCGAAGAAAACCTAATAGAGATAAGTTGATGTTTCTTGAAGTTATTCATTTTTGGAATGTAATTTAATGTTTAGATAACGTGTTAAGGTGCCATGTATGCAAAGAAAAACATGTTCGTTCGCATAACACGCAGCACAAACAAGACTTGCGTCCTTACAAAGTGCGACTTATAAGGTTAGAAATAGTTTCCTGTATTTATTTATTTATTTATCACAAAAAAACTACATCGTGAGTTTATATGAAACATTTGTGTCGCTCCTAACTAGGCATAGCATGTTCTAAGGCGAACAACAATACAAACGTATAACAAGTAAATACATTAAAAAGAATGAAAAATACGACTACCGTTATAGAAAGTGAACTATTGTATTTATATTTTTTTTATTACGGTTTTATGAAACATTGGTGATATAATATATAGATACATATATTTCTGAAATGTAATCAATCACACCTTTCATTTGACACTAAACACGATATATTTATGTTAAATTATTGACATTTGGACATTTAGATAACTACTTACTTAAAATTTTGACAGTAATATACCCTATGACACTAGGGATGACATAGCAATTCTAACAATACCAGACACTTCTAGATCGGTGCAAACGTTCAGAAGTTATGGCGGAATAAAGAAACGGAAAACATACATAGATGAAACGTGAACACATATTACACTCCTTTTTTGTAGGGTAGTCGTGTAATAAACATATTTCGGTATTAAATTAGGTTAAAACAAATACTTTCAAAAGACAATAATTTCAAAACGATAAATAAGTAATAATAAATAATATTTAGTAATACGTAATATTAAATAATAATTATAATAAATAAAAATATATTATAATTAGTAATAATACGTTTATAATAAATACTTCAATAGAATATATGTAAAAATGTTTATAGCAAAATTAAAAAAAAACGTCCAACCTGTTTTACAATAAGATTCCATTGAGCGTTTTAAGGCTATTGGAGACGTTCATTTTTTTTAAAAAAAGCTCCAGGTTATTATTATTAAGAACCAATTTATTCTATTATGGATTTCGACAGCATTGAATGTTCCTATCTTTTATGATTATTTTATTACATTTTTTTTTTACTATTTACATTATTAAATTCAATCATTTTGATATTCGGAGATGGATTATTATATTAAAATTTGTATTGACTTTTCCTCTTGATTCATTTTTATTGAGGTAATTTTATATTAGTAATATTTATAATTTGACTATTTTACTAACTGACTATTATCTTTATATGTCGATTATCTGTATTTTTTATTCATGCCTACGGCTACGTAGGTATTTTAGCAGCACCATTTTTTAATATTTTATATCTTTTTTTTTTATTTCATTATTAATTGTTTTTACCATATTAAATAATAGTCAATATCTACAAAAATTATTATATCACATAACAATGTAAAATTAATTTTTATTAAACCAAGGGTAGGGATTCCTACCAACTAGCTTATTTTACAAATAAAAAATAGAAATAAATTTAAAAAAATAATATGCCGGGAAATATCGATAAAAACGAGCTTCTTTCAAATTCTAGGTAATAAAGTGTAATGCCCCTTAAAAGAGTTTAAAAAATATTCAAATAAAAGTATGTAAAACGAGAAAAAAATCTATAGCAATAACAAAAAATACTGAATTTTAATGAAACACTTGTAGACTCTGAAATTGTTTCAATTCAGTCTGAAAAAGTGTAGTTTTCAAGAAAGTCGGAAAAACTTGGTGGATTTAGGTTGATGTTTCTGGAATATAATTATATATTTATTTGGTAACAAAACCACATAAGAAAAACGAAAATTGCCGCCAAAATCATTGAACAATCGTTGTATGAATTAATAGTATTTAACGATATAAATATTTTCATTTGGGTAATTCTACGCCTTGGCCGTGACCTTACTCAGATCGTCACAAAAAAAAAACAATAAATCAACACTTTTATTAATTGAATCAATGGCTCACCTCACGTTTAGGTTTCTGTATCGCACTGCATACATAATAATCGAGCGGCCGGTGGCCGGCAGCGGCCTATCCCCTCGCAAAAAGTCAAAAACACACAATTTTCACAAAAAACGTGCGCGTTTCATAGAGCGAAAACTGTTTTATCGGCGCCGCGCGCCATTTTGTCGAAGCGTCGCCAACTGACAGCTCGCGCAAAGCAGACGACAACAAAAACAAAAACGTTTTCCCGGCGGCACGAGCTTGATCGACCCGCGACGACCCGCACGCTCTCCAAGGCGGAGATCCGCGTACTGACGGCGCTAGTGCGGCTCAACACCGCGTTACGCAATCGAGTATCGATGACAAGTAGATACATTATCGATTGAGATATGGATGAGAAGATAAGATATCGTTGTAGTAATATCTTATACTGCTACTCCCTAAAACCAAACATTAAAGGGTTAGACATTAAACATTAAACATTCTAGTATTGGTGATGTTGCTAATATATAGAAGCCTACTATTCGGCGCACCATATCACAGTGGTGGACAAAGACAGCAACTACATGAAAGAATAATATAATTTTCCATGGCAGCCGGATAACAACGAAAAAATAAATAAACATAAAAGAAGAAAATCAATGAAAACACGCACATTATAGAACTTGTAACAGCATAGAACTTCTAACAGCGTAGAAAAAGTCAGATTTAATTATTATCAAATACATAGAATGAAGAACGCAATATCGTTTAAAATTTCATTCAACGGAACCAAGGATCCACCACGGTAAACGACGAAGTAAAAAGCCGTTAAAGTACCTTTTCTACATTGTTGATGTTTTAACGTTATCCGACTATATTTACCACGCTGATTCCTAAACTGCAATAACTTTTTTCAGCCTCGATAAATAAGCGAAATATTTAAAGAAGCGTCTAACCCTAAATTTCGGTCAAGACCTACATTTCGGTAGGATATTTTTTTTTAACAATCGATAAACACTTATGTGGCGATATTTAGGTTTGTTTTCTTTTAAAACTGCCTTAAAATGATACATTAAAAAAATAATAATAATTTGAAAATTTTGTGTTTTGAAATATTGTGTGCCCGACGCTATTTCCAATCAGATTAAGAAATAAAATGATCGAATCCATTAGTGTTTTTTTTTCGTTTAATGAAAATTGTGCCAACACCATAAAAATTCCTATTAAAGTTAAGATATAATCGAGAACAAGACATCATTAATAGCGATAATGTTGTATAATTCGAACACATGGGAAGAGTTATGGGAAATAATTAACCTATCGATTTTATTGAACTTAAAAATATATATTTTAGCAAGGGTTTGTGTATGAAAAAAATATATTTTGCCCTTATAACCAACCAATATAACCAACATTTGAGTTTTTAAAATAAAATGTTTAACGTAAACTACACCTCAAAAAAAAGCAAATAATGATATAATAATAAGAATGTTTGAGTTTTTGAAGAAAAATATATTTTACTTAATTAAACTTTGTGTCAGAAAAAAAACCTAAAATGTGGGAATGTCATTGGCCTTCATCAGCATTTCTCATCACAGTTCCTCTGCAGCGTTAACTGGAGGATCATCGAGGTACCCCACCTCTGCATATGACGGGAAAGAATGATCAAGGTCCCCCGTCACCGAGTGGTTCTTGATCATTCTTTCCCGTCACACGTTTTATTATCCCTTCATTTGAGGTCAGACTATGACCTTTCTTTTTAAAAACCATTCGTGCCTCGATTGGTTTGGAAACAAGCCACAAGATGACATTAGTATCTCCTTTTCACCAAAAAATATATTGATAATTTTCTCCGTTTTACAAAAGTTTTACAAATAAACCTATGTCATATTAAATTATTGTCACTTAACCACACAAAAAACATATTTACGTAAATTCATTTATTTCAAAATCATGAATATTTTTTAAATAATATCAAAATTATTGATATACCAAAATATCGTACAACTGGCGTATCTACAAGCATTAGTGACAGATACAAGCGCCTACTTTATCAGTCATTTAGATAACAAATTAATACAACACGGAATACCATAAACATTCGTCTCATTATCAACCAGAACACAAATTGGTCTGACTGAAAAAAGTGATAGATAACAACATTGACTACCTAAGTAATTTATCTATTGTGAAAAACCACAGCTATGTTTATTTTTCTTTGGAAATTGTCGATTTTAGCTGTTACTTAATATAATTTGATTTAGCTCTGAATATTTTACTACCATTTCGTTGGCGACTAAAAAACTAAAGGTAGTTAAACTAAGCCTGGATGTTTCAGTTTTTCGATTTCCTATTTACGCCAGGATGCATCGAACGATTAGGTAACTCGATAGATTTGATAATTTGATAAAACCTAGGTCTACTACTAGGATTTGATAAATGATATGTATTTAACTATAATTGAAAACCAAATATTAAGTAAATTTTCCTACACTTATTCAAATAAAGTTTTAATATCAATAATCTTTTTGTTTTCTATATTATTATTATCACATACATTTTAAGACATTTTAAGAAATTTGAAATTTTATTTTTTTATAAAATTTTATTTTATTTGATTTTATTTTTCACGGCATTCTTCAGCGTATCATTTTATTTAACATTGGGCAGTATTTAATTATACGAATCTGAGCCTACCTTAGAGCGGACGTCTTGTGCGATCCAGTTTGGTTAGGTTTAATCTGTTACTATGGTCTGTATCTGTTACTATGATTTTTGTAAAATAAAGAATTCGAATTTGAATCTACAAAATAATAGATAGTAAAGTATTCACTCAATAGCGAAATGTAATAACATAATCAAAAATCATAATATTATGTTATAAAATTGACGATTTTACATTTAGCTCTGAATATTTTACTATCAATTCGTTAACGACTAAAATACTAAAGGTAGTTAAAATAGTCTTGGAAGTTTCAGATTGTCGATTTCCTATTCACGCCAAGCTGCACCGAACGATTATGATAATTTAATAAAACCTAGGTTTTCTACTAGGATTTTAAAAATTATATATATTTAACTATACTTGAAAACCAAATATGTATTATATAATTTTTCCTATACTTAGGTTTAAATAAAGAAAATTTTTCATATCAATAAATAAATGGTAAAAATAAAGGTTTAATATAAATAAACTACAAATAATTAATAGTAAAAGTATTCAGTCAATAGCGAAATGTAATAAAATAAGCAAAAATCATAATATTGTTATAAAATCTATATAGAAATACTCCTTGTTTATCAGGTGCTGCTTAAGCTGGTTTTGAATATTCGCGTCTTTTCTTTCCTGTCCAAAGTTTTTAAATATATAGTCAAACCGTTGAAAAGTTTCTTGCCGATGTATTTCCGGCATCGTCTGAAAACCCTATTTCAAGGACTTGGTAATTCTATATTGTATTTATTACGAAGCTTAACATTCTCTAGTTGAATATATAGCAACATGATTCATTCAAATGCATAGAGGGATTCCAGGTTAGGATTCCCAAACATTTGAATCGTCCTCTCTACAGATCCTGACGGAGACGTATTGTTCATGATTCGTAATGCATATTTTTTGTATTACGAATCGTTTTTTTGACGTTTACTGATGGTAAATTGACCCCAGAATATTATGCATTAACTTAATATACTTTCGAAAAAGGAGTAGTAAACCATTTTTACATCCTGAAGAAATAGATGTCTTCCCAGCATTTTCAAAACGAAACATGCACTATATAACTTTGAATGGATGTGATCATTATGTTGGTCTCACCTCCTATTTCCTTCAAGTATTAAGCCTGAGAAGTCGGTATATTTTACTTGATATTTTTTTCGTATTCCTAGAGAAATGTTATAAATTCCTGTAACAGTGTTACCTACAAATATCGTAGATACTGATTTAGATATGTTGATTAACAATCCGTTGCACTTCAGTCAATTGTCGATTATCATTAGATCATTTTCTATTACATCTATAATTAGATTTTCGTTTTCGAGTCAGAAATCGTAAATACAAGATTCTATTCAACTAGGGTGGTACTACGCGGGTGCGCGAGTGCGGGCGTCGCATTCTAAAGTAACACAGCGATGTTAACGTCATTTTGATTTCCGTATGACTCATGAGAAGGGTGGGTCCTGTATCCTGGATGAAATCATTATGACGAGCTTTACACCCTGATGAGAAAGTGCAAATCGTTTTCTTAGAGTCTTATAGAGCAATACCATTGATTAAATATGGTATTAGGTTGCACAATTCCATCGAACGATTTGATACCCCTTCCGACACGGAAAAATACAGGTGGCGCTGAGAGAATTACGGCCAAACTAATAGAAACTATTTGGCCATCTATAATAGCATTGATAATGCATGTTTTTTATAAAAGACCGATTGTTTATAAAATCACAATAATTTAACCAACGATAACAATACTGGCATTGAATCATTAGAGCCATCTATCGAATTGTTTATATACTGATTACATCACAGAAATAATACGGAGGGATTGAATGTCCTCTATTAGTATATCTGCATAATAAAGTGCGTAATTATTACGTATTAAAACCTGTATACCCAAAAAAAGGAAATTTTTATGAAAATAATAATTCAAAAATTCCTGTGATTTAAATCTATGATTTAAAAATTCTTTTGTTATTTTAATATATTTGTATACCATATAGGCGAGTTTCGAGTGCCATCTACAGTACGTCACCATGGTGTTATACCATGAATGTTATATCACCATATTGAACATAATAATACAAGAATAATCATGTTTCTAACGATGAGTGCCATCTACACGTTGCTTTACGTAGTAAAATACTGGTGGCCAAATCGTAGTACAACATTGATTAAACTAATTTACTATATATATAGTCAATGGCAATACAAAACTATCCATTCTCATATCAAAGTATTGTTTTGCTGTATGGTTGATTATATTTCTCTCCGCCCGGGAAGACATACACAAATCATTTATTTAACTAAATAATAGAGTGGACAAGTCGTATACTTACACAAACTTGTTTCTTCATATCGAATAAAAACTACATTCGTACTAGATCACAAGAACTCTTGTTTTAGTCATCCTCCCGCCCAGATGTTACGCGAATGGCCTTGGTAATGAGAACCACCCGATGCCTCAATGCGCTGTTGTCGACAGCACCAGATTTAGACATAATTAAAATACATATCCCACGTTCAAGCCCATTGACGAGCAACTGGAAGCAAGACTGGAAAATTCTCGAGTACTTAATTCTCAAGCCTGTTCGTCTGAAACAGTCGAACAACGGGAAGCAGAACTATAAACCATTCGAGTAGATACTGCTCGATTCAGGCGAGCACAGTAAACTGATTTAAATCTTGGTGCGCTCCATTAGGATGCTAATTATGATTACAGTCATCATTCAAGTATGGTTATTGAAAAAAAAAATAATTCAAATTCAAAATTCTTTATTTTTTTATAATATTACATGTATTTTTAAAATTCAAAGCCATCCTAACTGGGCCTCGCCTGTACTAAGGTAGACTTAATATTAAAAAGGTATAGTGGTTTTCGTAACTTTCTGTAATACATCTTTGTATATTATTATGTTACATTTGAGAAGATAGATATGTCTCCAAAATAAGAAAGCGTAATAATAATTAATTTAGGTATATACATATAAATATATACATGCATACATAAATAAATATATACTTTATAGATAAATATAAAATAATACTAAAATATCTCACAAATCGTGCTCTATTTTAATATATATGTTATTAATGTCTCCGTTTCTTGTCGACCCATAGTCAAAAGTGACTTAGTTAGGTTTTTCTTTACGCCGCGACTATTCCTAGATTTCAGTCCTGCAGGAAAAACACTATTCATTTTGTTGAACAGTCGAGGAGCAATGTAAGAAAAGTGTTTTTGTGCAAAACTTGTTCTCTTTTTTTGGATTAAGTGCTGTCTGGTTGTTGTTACTCGTGTTCCTTTATGGTGTGCTGAATATAGATGATAATTGTCATGATTATAGTAGTAGAGTAGGACTACCTTAATTAACCGTTGTATTGCAATGCTATCAAATTTATGAGTAAAACACCAGAGAACAGGTGCATAAAGTATTTTTGTGCATAATTCCTACTCTGAAATTGTTTACTCTCATTTTTATTTGCATTATTTATATCCTAAATAAATAAACTTAACGTTCAAAGCGCACGGAAAAAATATGATCATTACTACTACTGGCAAATGCATATAACAAATTACTTCAAATTTATTTTATGATAAACAATGATGAACAACATCATTTTTCTCCGAAACCACAACTTTGCAACGGAATAACTATTAATAGAAATCGAAGTTACAATTATTAATGGAAAATTTATAGGAGAAAATGTACTATTGCCAAAAATCTCAATGATTCCGACAGATATGCCATTCGATTCCAAACGTTTCCAGTGTGACGTGCATTTGCAATAACCATCAACAAAGCGCAGAGACAATGGCTTCAAGTGTGTGGACTAAATTTAAGAAATATATGCGTCTTCCATGGATGACTGTATGTGGCATACTCACACGTGATAAAACCTTCTCATTCATTCGCGTATGCACCAGATGAAAAAAAAAAGTGGATCCAAAAGCACTTCAATAAACATAAATAAAACACAAACAATTTCTTTATTTGAGTGGCATTGTACAGCTAGTATCTAATTCATGCCGGGTACAGCTAGTATCTAATATTTTTAAGAAAATGCAACGTCTAATTTTTGCCTAAGCAATGCATTGCGATCCAAAACGAATAAATTTGAGTGATCTAAGCTTAGTACCATTCCAAAACATCGACTTGACTCGAGAAAGAAAATTCCCAATTCCGTCACTAATCCGCGTCCACCAATAACGCGTAGCCTCCCCGAGCCGAGCCCCGGCAGTTTCTATAGGAAGAAAAGGGACGGAGCTACGTTTTCCCAACGGCCTAGTTGAAGAAGACTATCGTTCTCTCTTTCTGTCAATTTTATGGCGCGAAAACAATGCTCTTGGTACTGGATTTTTACGGTACCAATTAAATTATTAAGGAAAATGAGGAAAATGTGGTCAATATACATATTTTGATGCTAATTTGTTTCATTATTACGCGCGATTTTCGTAGACAAATTGTGTTTCAGTTTTTTTGCGCAAACAAATAGTATTTTGGATTCTTAATTTAGATACCTATATTTTTTAACATACATAACGATTCTATCACATATATACAATTATAAACAAAGCTCACAAAATGCGTCTGTCTGTCTGTTTGATCGCGATAAACTCAGGAACCGCTACACGAATTTCGATGCGGTTTTCATTGCTAGTTAAAGAAATTTTCAAACGTATAATTTCTTTGCCGACTACTTTTTCAATTTTGACTTGAACACGTCTTAAGTGTGTGTATCGTGTTGTATTGTCATAAACTATTGTTTGTATTGAAAATCGAGATATACAACGTGATAGTTGAAGAATCAACGAATTTATGAGAGCTAGACAGCATGCCATTTACATGCGTAAGGTTATAGTCAGTTACACAGCCTCGCACTTCGGTCAGCCTCTGACAATATAATCATAATTCCTCCTCTTAATACTTATTTCTAATCCTACTCTCCAAATATACGTACCTACCTAACTCAACTTCTTTGGAATCATTCAAGACTCAAAAAATTCAATTCAATTCAAAAATTCAAATTCAAGTTTATTTAGATTTATATTTATTTTGAAATATATTTATATTATTTATATTTATATTTATATTAATTATATTTATATTTATTTATTTATTTTATTTATATTTATATTTATATTATTCAATCGAATTTTGTATTATATTTATTGCCGATTATGTGATGAAATTGCATTTTATTTATTATAATATCTTTATATTATAATAAATAAAATGAATAAAATAAAATTAAAAAAAAACTCATAAAATAAAATAAAATAAAACAAAAATATTTTTTGAAATTGGACTACGCGTTCTCGAGTTAACAAACACAAACACACGACCAGTGAATTTTAACCCTTTCGGAGGTGGCTTCGCAAAACTTCGTTTTCCTTCGCCAATAATAATTAACATAAAATAAGATGAAAATTAATATAATATAATTTAAAATAAGTGATATAAATAGAGAGTTGACTAAAATTGGACGCCCTATGTCCCTTTCCCTTGTAGATACCCATCGGTATCTATTTTTACCTAGCAAGGCTGTTGTAGCCCGGCAGCCGAAGGTATATCGAGAGCCTTAAGCTGAAAGGTCGTATCTAAAATAATGCGATTTTAAAGGAAAGAGCTACGAGTTATGCCTTTTTATACCCACGTAGACATCGAATTTACTGCTACGCCCCAAGAAGTCGATTTTGATTTTTTTTAGATACGACCTTCTTGTAGATACGAGCTTGAAGCATTCGAGGAGGCTAGCAGATCGGAGCTGAACCGTGAGTCGATCTAAGGAAACAGAGACAGGCCATCAGGTCAAGCTGCATGGAACCAATTGTACTTTTAAAAGTGAGTGAGTTACGTACGCAACTAGGGTTGTCCACTACAACGGGCGAACCCGTCACCTCAGGAAGTTTCAACGACAGTGATCGTTTTATCAGCGTAGATGACGTAGAGACAATACAAATCTACCATTTAGCTAAGCCAACATGCCCGACAGAGGCCAACGCCCTACAGCGAGGCAACGGGAAAGGTACCCAGCAGGCAGCCTTGCCTCCTGACTACCAGCTTGAAAGGATATATCTGTCTGGAATTAACCATCAGGATACCTCCTGACGGGCTACAGGATCGAGGTCGCTTGCGCGGTCCTCTCCCTTACGTAGCGGTGATACGGTGTTCATCGAATCTATTGCGGACCACGACATCCTTTGCCCGGTTGTTCATCCGGGATCGGGTGGCCGAATGGCCGTTTCTGGAGCAGTTGCAGTAAGTTTAACAACTACCCCCGCTATATAGGAAATATTGCTGTTTCCAGACTCCCCGTCAGCCAATCGATTGTGCCGCAAATATACCATCTAGCTAAGCCCGACAGAGGCCCGACATGCCCGATAGAGGCCAACGCCCTACGGCGAGGCACCGAGAAAGGTAACCAGCCGGCAGGCTCGCCCCCTGTCTACCAGTTTTGGAACGATATCTCCGCCTGGAATTAACCAACAGAATACCTCCAACCTCCCGACTGGTTACTGGTCCGAAGTCGCTTGCACGACCTCTACATGCCGTATATTCAGCGGTGATTCAGTTTGAATTTATCGCTGACCGATGGCATCTTTTGACCGGCTCTGAATTCAGGAGCAGGTAGCCATTTGGTCATTTCAAGAGTGGTTAACGACATGTCAACATCCACATCCCGCTGCATAGGAAACAGTATATTTCAATTCAATTCAATTCAATTCATTTATTTCAAACAATCTTTACAGATTGTCGAAACTAAAACTAGGTGTTAGGTACATTTAATATTATTTACAATTTAATTCCTTCGTGATTTCATTTCCGTTCAGTTCTAAAGTTCACTTCGTAAATTATACACGTCATATACAGATATAAATTAATAACGATAGAGACAGAGTTCAATTTGTAGATAAAAAATAGAGATGGAAGTCATGTTTGTTAGATTATATACGCATACTTGAACAAGTGGTATTTATAGTCTAGAAGATTATTATTAAAATTAATTATTATTAATTATTAAAATTCATTTTTGTCATTAAAACGATTATTAAAGATTATTAAAATTAAAATATAATTAAAATTCATTTATGTCATATTATAATTCCTTATAAATTAGTAGCTTTCTGACTTCCGATAGAAAAGTAATATTTTCTTTTCCCTACATATTAGGTCTTTTAGGTTTTGTGGCAGTTTATTAAAAAAGGACGTAGTTAGGGTCTCTGCGTAAAATTTCTAGGTTCGGACGAGGTAATAGTAGATTGTTCCTCGACCTAGTCAAGTGATTATGTACTTCTACAGGTTTCTTAAATTTAGATATGTCTTTAGCTACTAGTTTGATGCACTCAAATAAATATAGTGATGGCAGTCTTCCGACTCCTTTCCATAGTCTTCCGACTCCTTCAGTAATTAGTCATACCAATTGCGCAAACCGGCAGTAGCGTCGGGAGGCAGTCCCCCATTGGAAAACGATCCACCAGCCGTGAGGCCCGAGACGCGAGAGTCTTACACAGGGTAGCCTTCCGAACGAGGAGGCTACTGAATAGGAGTTGAATCGTGAGTTGGACCGATCCAAGAACACAATCGATCTTTTCGCCCAAGCTGCACGAAACAGTTCGCTATCAAACGTGCGCAGGCGAGTTTTAAAATTCGCTCTCGAAATATCCATCGCTAAAATCTGCACCAGCTGGTGTCGCGGCAGCAGAAATTGAACTACGCGCTTAACACCCAATGAAAGCAAAGTGCCTGCACGTAGCGTTCGAAACAGTCGCATAATTATTGCCCTTGAAAACTGTGTATAAATATAACTTAATTATAATTATTTATTTATTTATTAGGTTTATATACCCATTCCAAGACCACGAAAGAAAAGGAATTTATGATGCAGAAAAATGTATATGCTTCTAAATTTAGGTATATATCTTCCTGAGCCCAGGTTAAGTGGCGCGTTAATTAAATGTAAATGTTTGTTTTTCTAATGCGCTGAGTAAATTGCAACCGAGCCCGCCTTGCTAGGCACTCCTGTGATGAGGCGAGCTTACTTCTTTAGTCTTATTAGAGTGCCACAGTCGTGTCAAAAACAAAAAAAATATATATTTTAACCGCAGATTGTATTTTACAAATTTTACGCCTTTTGGCCGTATTGGTGGCCGTCGCGTCGCATTCATACGAACTTCGTTTGTATTTGTACTTCGTATAAAATTGCCCGGCATATTGAAGGTAGGCATAATTTTATATCCATCGAACTAAAATAAGCCTCGAGCGATTGACAATTTACAGAGTTGAAAATTTAATAGGAATATCTCGTCGAAATTCAGATTATTGTGATAGATTTATAATTTAAAATACTATTTCTTCGTATGGATCAATATTATTAATAATAATAACTATTTATTTTTTATCACTTTATCTTTGATTCTGTATATTATAATATATATTTGATCCTGGTATTTTAGTCTTAGTGAGCCTTAGGTACCAAAATCGAGAAATACCGAATACAAGTACCCTTATACATATTTATAATATAACATATATGATTGATCTTATATACCTCACCCCCTCCCCCCCCCCCCACACCCCCCAGCCTCCCATTTGTGTGGGTGAAGAGCTCATGGTCACCCACACAATTGCTTGGTCAGGGTCTGAAAGCGATATAAATAGAACGATTATTTTTAAATTATTTTATTAAATTGATTTATAAATGAAAATAATCGAGCTACCTTCGGGGAAAATACCATTTTCAAATTCAAATTATTTATTTTACAAAAATCATAATAACAGTTACAGATAAATTAAACCTAACCTAACTGGATCGCACGAGACGTCCGCACTAAGGTAGGCTCAGATTCACAGCAAGTACTGCCTAAAGCTAAATTAAAAAAATACATTGAAGAATGCCGTGAAAAATAAAATCAAGTAAACTAAAATTATAGTAAAAATTAAATTTCAAATAATCTTAAAAGTAATCATAATTCTTTCAGACCTCATATTTTCCATATAAAGAAATCCTTGAGTACTAAACTATTTTCTGTCCTGCTAATAAGTGGTAGATCCTGGTATTTTAGTATTAGTGAATATGCAATTTAAGGGTTTTTTTAACACGCTTTTATTAGGTCGACCTGTATGTAACTATGTAATTGAATCTAAGGTAACTAATTTAACCATCTTCCAAGGATCGCAGCGTCATGAAAATTGGCAGCTGTCCCAGCTGTATGTATTTCTGATGACAATACAATAATATGGTACTGTCGAACTGATCTGATGATGGAGTCGAAAGATATGAACTGGAACTTCATGATGGAATATCGTATCATAGCTGTGTTTGGACTTGTTAGAAAAGTCTCGGAATGAACTTTGACCACGATTAGGTTTCAAGGTCTGATGATGAAGCCGGAAGATAGGCACTGGCATTCCATGATGGAATATCGTATCATAGCCGTGTGTATGTGAATATAGTATCATAGCCCAAAAGCGTGTTTTAGTGTTTTTTTTAACTATTAATTTATTTAATATTACCCAAAATCGAATTTAAAATTACCCAAAATCAAAGTACCAAATAAGGGTACCCTTATAGACATTTATAATGCAATATACATATATGATATAAAGACCATAAAGACCATATAAAACGCACCCTCCAGATTTGTGTAGGTGAAGAACTCATGGTCATCCACACAATTTAGGAAGGGTCTTAAATGGATAATGATACTTTACCGAAACGTTGGGATACTATCATTTATAAATAATAAATAAGATGAAAACGAATTGCCAGCGTAAATCCCGTAGCACCCGCCGTTTTCGCGATGATGCAACCGCCGTTGTCCAGGGTAGACTGGTCGATCAGTCTATCGGTAGGACCCGTCTACCCTGGACAACGGCGGTTGCAACATCGCCGAAACTTCGGGTGTTACAAACTTCACGCGGTAAATTCGTTTTTATCTTATTTGACATATCAAACAACCGCGATAGTCTCTGATTTCAAATTATCATCTACTTAGTTACACGCGGAAAGAAGCCGTTTCCATCCAATTAATAAGTTCTTTATCCTGTTTTGGATCGGTAAATGCCTTAAAATCCATATCCAGCTTCATCATTCCTAGCGAACAGCCACTTATAAATGGACTTAATTTCTAGTTAGGGTAAATGACTGTGGGCTCTGGGGCTGCCGCCAGCTAACTAGGCCATGCCCTCCCCCATAAATCTTACGGCGAACAATCAAGTTACCCTAAAACGATTTTGCGAACGTTGCTATTTCCAAACTTTAGCATGAGCTGATGTCAACATACACAAATATATATACACCCTTACAAAGCGGTATATAGTAGTAGAAATATTTCTTTGTCACTGTTTATGGTAGAAACTATCAGGGTCAGAACAAGACCTGGGGTGCCTGCGTGGCGCCGGCTATCAGTTTGTTGGCGTCCTTGTAAAGCTGATGCTATCGTTGATACGCTGAAAAAAATATAACGGTGTAATACACAGAAAAACGCATGTTTTAACAAGTATTACGTATACAACTCGGACTGTGGTCCATACGTAGGGACTAATGGGCCCTGTTGCAGTTTGGCCACTGAGACCCATGTGTTAGGGTCGGTCAAACTGTCACGTAGAGTTGTGGTACGTCTAGCACATTATACATTTACATTTACATTTACATTTTCGTCGTGTCGAATTGACGGCTAAAGACCGCTCTTGGACGTGTCAAAATAATTGGGTTAGGTGGTAAGTCTCGTTACTACTCTTTACTGAACATACATTAACTACAAGATTGTCAAACTATAAATATAAATAATCAAAATAGAAGCCTAATATTTGAAGTAGTTAGTAATTCGAGAAGATACGTAGTAAAATTATTCATCGTAATATTCAAATTGTCAGTAAAATGTTAAATAATCAAATTAAATCTACGTTATGCATTTTAAACTAAAAGTACAGATATAAGACCATATAGAATAATCAGACAATAAGGCTCTACTTTTTAAGTAATTTAAATGGGTACAATATTTGAAAAATCATGGCCCTCAAATTCGGCCAGATTATAGAAAGGGTGGCCTATCAGCATCTCCTTGATGTTTTTTTTTAATTTTATGTCCTCCAGCTGTTTAAATATTGTAGGGAGTAGATTATAGAATGTAATGCTAAGTTACAAGTAGCTTTTCTGTACTTTTGCCAGTCGTATTCGGGGTATGCGTAAAAGCATTGATTTTATATAAAATCAATGGTAAAAGGGAGCTACCGCGGGTATGATGCAAGTGAATGTCTGCATTAATTGCAGTTTCTGCAAGGTGCTGTCAAGCATACATTAGACACTGGTATATAAACGCCGAATACATAGTCATCACCCTTGCCTTGCTGAAATATTCTTTGCAAGAGGTCCTAGTCGTTACCTGATACATGCTGCGCAGTGCTCGCTTTTGCGAAAGAAAGATTCTTTTACTGGTTGCGGCATTTCCCCAAAATAGTAGTCCATAAGTCATTAATGAATTAAAAATACGCAAAGTATACTGATTTGGCTGCCGCAAAACCACAAAGATTTCTGTTTTTTTTTAACAGAGTATATCGAGCTACATAGCTTACTAGCTAATTGTTGGATGTGCGCATTCCATTGTAATTTATTATTCTCTATAATATTCTCTGTAGAGATCATCTGAAGAGTATCTCAAAAGATTTCTCTTTATAATTTTCACTATTAGCGTCTGAGCTCTTATCAAGAGCTCTGATCAAGGAATAGTAGTATATTTAATACTATTCCTTTTAAATTAGGTCAACCTCCTTTCCGAAGGAATATCACGCTCGAAATCTTTAAGTCCTTAGCTACTTGCCGGGAAAGTTTTGTGGTGACACAACCGATGTTGTTTGTTGCTATAATTATTATGAATAAGTTTTATTCGAGGATATTAAATTATTTTCAATAAACATTTTCATCTCCTCGATTGTTGGAGGATTTTATGCCACTCGAGAGAGATACGCGATGGAAATTTGTGTTTAGTATTTTTTTAGTGTAGAAGGTGCTCTATATTATCTGGCTAAAAGTAGTGATATGGTTATGCACTTGGAGATAATACTTCCACTCCTGGCGGCTTATTTTGCAAACAGTGGCTGGCTAAGTGCCTCGAACAAACAACGCTCTAAGTGCCTCTTATCGACGTCCTGATGGCGAGAGTCACTCTCTATGCTTTTTATAAATTACCTGAATTGAGGGACGATGGCGATTGAATGTAATATTCATATCAGTCGACCGCGACTGCACTGCGACCCGAGCCGTGTTTTCGCCCGTCGAACAATAAGGCCTGCGTTGGACCATTTTGGAGTTGTCAACCAGTAGCGAACCCGCCGCCGAATGTATAAAGATATTAGAACATTCTTTCTCTCATGGGGTGCACACAGATACTTAGGGACAACACAGCCCACCGTCTAAATACGCCAACAGGCCCTTGAGAGTCCAACGCTTTACCGCGGGAAGTGAACGAAGCGCGCTGGCCTCACGCCCTCACTACCAGATTTGGCCGGATTTCTCAGTCCTCCAATTTGGTCGCAGGTTCCAAGTCACTAGCGCGGCTTCTACCTGATGTTAATGGTAATTCAGTTCGTGTGACCAACTGGTCGTTTCAAGAGTAACTGACATCAAGTCAACAACCCCCCCCCCCCCCCTCGCTGCTCAAAAAAGGTGGTTAACCAACACCCCCGCTGCTGGTGATGAACGGTTTCGTGTAGCTTGGGCCACAAGATCCACTTTGTTCTCGGATCGGCTTAACTTTGATTTTTGATTTACCGTATAAGAAAATTTACGGTACCGTACGGTACGGCTTTAACTTTTGATTTACCGTATAAGAAAATAATGTAGGAAACAATTAATCGGCCAGCGAAACACTGTATTAGAATAATTAGTGAATTATTTTTGATAATTAATTAGTGAATTAATGAAGCGTTGTATGTTTCCCGAAAATAAAATAAATAAGTAAATTAATTAATTATTTAACTCACGATTCAGCTCCTATTCAGAAGCATCCTCTAAGGGAAGGCTATGCGCCACTGGGCGGTTTGCAAACCGGTCGGCGAAGCCAATTGGTTGTGCATTCCGACTTATTGCTGAAGGGGTCTGGAGACTATGAAAATACACTGTCTCCTAAGTAGCGGGGGTGGATGTTGACCTGTTGTCATGCCACTTTTGAAATGACCTTGGGACACTCGATCCCTTGTACACTACGGGCAAAGAACGCCCAGGTCCGCAATAAATTCAAAATGAATGTCCGCTGTAATACAACAGGTAGAGGTTGCGTAAGCGACTTCGGACTCGTAAACAGTTGGTAGGACGGAGGTATCCTGAATGTTAATTTCAGACGGAGATATCCTGCTAAAACTGGTAGGTAGGGGGTGAGGCTGCCCGCTGGTTACCTTTACGCCTTACGGCGAGGCACTGAGATAGTAAATTTGTCTTGTCTCAAGTCTTCTACGCTCATCCCACGGCTGAAAGAATGATTATATATCGTTATAGCAGCCTGGGGTGACGGGTTCTCCCGTTGTAGTCGACACCGCCCTACTGCTTAAAACAGGTATAAGACCGTTTCCAGACTCCCCCGGTTACACGCCGGAATGCACAGTCGATTGGCTAACGCCGCGCGATGCGCAAGCCACCCAGCAGCGCCCGAGGTCCTCCCCCAGAGGACCCGATCTCACGTGACAAGAGAAATAGAGTCCTTTCCAGGTTCGTCCCTCTTCGAGGAGACTATCGGATGGGAGTTGAACCATGGAGTTAGGCCGATCCAAGGTAACGATCCGGTCATATGGCCCAAGCTGCACGGAACCGTTATCTGCGTTGTGTAACAGCAGGCCGATTGCGATCGCACTCGCATTTAAATCTCAATCGCAATTTTTAATTCTGGTATCACGAAAACTATCGTTTTGTGACGCCCCTAGCGGCGAGTAGCCGTACTTCCTCTGATCGCAACGAGAATATTTCCTGCCAATATCGGCATAACGAGCGCAATTCCCCGTCACATTTCTATAGCAAACGTTACATTTGGCAGCCATAGCCTATTGACTATTGTGCTGTGATATATTTAAAGAAATATTGATGTTTTTTGATAGTTTTTAAATAAAATAGGAAAATGTTCATTGTCAAACGTTGCTAGAGGAGGAAAACTATAAAAAGCCAATATAATAACATTCCTCCTTCCTTCTTATGTTTTGGACTCCTTATATTTTGTGCTCTTATATTTTTTTTATATTGTATTATATAATAAATATGTGTGTGAATAATTTTATGTATTGAATTTGACAATTTCTATTTTTCTATTTTATTTTGATTGTCCAGCTAGTAAAGATTAACAATAACTATTAGTGTGTAGGGGAGAGTAAGGACCATTGGGCAAAAGGAGGCTTGGCCACCCCCTCCCCCCCCCCCTCCCCCCTCCCCCTTTCCTCTCCCTTTAATGTTGCCACGCAAGTTTTAAAAATCTATAAATTTAATAGTTTGTTGTACTCATATCGGCATCACTGAAAATCGTCAAATGGCGCTTAATGGACAGGTCAGTAGAAGTTGCGTAAATAATGTACGATTTTAGTGCTCAAAAGGAACTATTTTTTGAGATTTTTAATGTCTGTTTTTACTAAATACACACGTCTATTTTAGAAAATAGAATTTTTGAAATGGAAGTACTGTGTTTAAAGTAGAATTTAAGCATTTGCGCAACTGCATCATCCAAACATACATACCAAATTATTGGTATGGCAAGCATACCAATATTTCGTAAGAGTTTAAATGTCTTTATCGAGGGCGATGATGATGATACGTCGCATTTAAATAGAAGTTTTCAAGAAGGTTACCTACTATGCGTTAGTGATCTTGAGATCTCCCAAAAACATCACATTATATTTTTTTTTAATACACAAATTAAAAAAAAGCACGTTATATTTTTTTAAGGTGATGTTTATGATATCAACAAAGTTGACGAACACTTATGAGTTTCCGGAAATTGCAGATATTGCAGATGTGTCGACATTAAACTAAAAAAAGAACCCCCCCCCCCCCAGTGGCGGTTCCTTCATACAAGCCGAAAAGCCCGGCTTGCCTTTTTCTTAAAAAGATTGCTAAACTAATAAATTAAATTACGAGAATCTATTGCAATCTATATAGCAATCTAGCGGGCAAAGATCGCTTCACGGGACAAAACAGCTTATCGACAGGGTAATCATTCGCTGCAATCTTACCGAGTTAAGTTCAGCTAAACATCTCGCTCGCACACATGGGTCCTTTCATTCTAACCTGTGACAAATTACGCAAAACAGTATATGTATGTATACGACTTTTGTATTGAAGAATAAGCCAGGCTTGCATCAGCATGAAGTACGAGTGCCATGAAATGCGAGCGTGTTCTGTATTTAGTTCCGTTTGTTTTGAGCAAGTAACACAGATTTTTTATTGTATAATTTTGATTGATTTGTGGTTTTTATTGCCTTATTAACAATGGAGGACATTGTCCCTTGTGGTGAGTTCTGTCTTAACTTGATTTCACTCGCTCAAGCAAATAAATCGGCATTTCTTAAAGCCACTGAGGTATGCGACTAATCTACGAGGAATATGAGGAATCTACAACACAAGCAGTAAATTTTAAACTGAAGATTGAAGAGTAAAAAGGCCAGGCTTGCCCCATTCACCAACCCTGGGCACGCCACTGCCCCCCACACACCTTCTCTATAGCATCATTCAAAATGAGGATGTCAACAATTTTTCTTTGAGCCTATACATATTCTACCTAATTTAAAATGAGAAATGAAACATTTTGTTGTCTATAAGAAGTTCTTTGACCCCTACATATTTTACCTAATACAAAAAAAGAAATTAATTTTGTCTCTATAACAACATTATTTGTAACATACGTTTAGTTTTTCTTAAGTATAATAAAAAATATCTTTTGGCATTTATTAACCGTCTTGATTTGAAAATCTTTCATTGGCTATTTAGATAATAAGTTCTCGTTATAATAATAAACAGATTTGATGTGAATTTATTGTGTTCTTCATTTATATTTGCAACATTTCCTGCTATATTTATGTCATGCTCAATCCTCCCTATATGTATGCCTAATAGTTCGTCATTTTAGGAGGAATAAGCAATTTTCCCTAGGTTTCGGTTTATTATTTTTCTCTAAAACTGAAAATATTTCTCTTATTGTGATAATGTATAAAAACAGCCAGATGTATAGGCTATTGAAAAATAATATAAACATGGCGTCATTATTATTAACGATTTGCTGAAGGGATTCCAAAAAAGTGCCATTTGGTCTCCACTCTCCCCTACATACTTTTACATTTATTATGTTCTTATCGATACTTAGTTTTCCATTAGTAGGTACTTTCTTTTTTTACTTACCTTTCTTTACTTGAGTTCATACACATATGTATATCAGTATATATTCATATATCCGCCTTAGAATAGGCTATAGCGTAGTTAGGTGACATTAAAAAAAGGTAGCTGGCAACAGTTTTTGGCCTATCATATTATCAGTTTTAAGCTACTGTTTTTTTTTGTCTTTGACGTTTTATTTGTACATGTCCATTTTACTGTAGATTATTGTGACTTTATTTAAAATTAAAATTAAATTAAATCAATTAAAATTAAATTCAATTGTGTTTTTTAATAACGATCTTACGATATATTTTTTGTAATCACTGCCATCTATTAGACAACATTTCTGTAACAACAATCTTTAAACAGCGTTTCCTCGCTTCTAAATATAACCCGACAATTAAATCATTGTTAGGCGTATTTTGAGTACGCCTAATGATAATTTAATCGTACGGAGTTTGTGCCTGGCCGAACTCTGAAAAAACAATAGATTGCAGGCGACAACTTCCCCCACTTTCTCTCTATTTTTAGACGACTGCTCTAAAAAGAGTGTTATATGTTTAGGATTCATATATGTATGTTTTCCGTTTCTTTATCCTATCATAACTTCTAAACGCTTCAACCGATTTAGAAGTGTGTGGTAACGTTAGAATCGCTATGTCCTCCACTGGATGTTAGCGGCACCGGATGTTAGCAACATCGCTACGGCCTCCACCAGATGTTAGCGGGAATTGAATTAGAATTTATCGCGGACCATGGCGTCCTTTGCCCGTCTGTTCACTCAGGATCGGGTAGCCAACTGATCGTTTCAAGGGTGGGTGTCATAAATTCAACAACCACTCCCCGCTGCTTAGGAAGCGTATAAGACCATTTCCAGACTCCTCCAGTTACTCGCCGGAGTGCACAGTCGATTGGATGACGCCGCAAGATGCGCAAACCACCCAGCAGCGCCCGACGGCCATCCTGATATCCTGATATAACTGAAAGCCCTGATGATATAATTTCAACATGCTATTCCAAGAAAGTAAGGTGTTTGGATATACGCCAGCTGTTTGTGAAACAGTCACTCATGGTTTTCGTCAAACTTAGATAAACGACCACGAAGCCAGCGACACAGAACGACTTGAGAATGTACGGTCCTGAATTATGCCGTTCCTATAGTTAATTATTCATTGCCCCAATGACAATTAAACCATTAAAGAAAAAAAAGGTACCATTTTATTCAATTAAAAAAATGCTTTTTCACAATATACATAGTTCAGTGAGGTAGACAAAACGAACGTATGCAAACGATCTCTTGAAGAATAATATACCTGCATAAATTTGCTATTATATTACGTAATGTAGTATAAAATAGCATCATAAATATAGTCTAATAAATAGTCAATAATATAATATATTAAATCATAATATGTATATGTTTATATAAATATAATGACAATATATGTATGCCTCTATAATATTTATTATATCAACAATAATTATTTAACTTTGAAATAACGGGCAAGTAGGGGAGATGTGCGATGACATATCCGATAAGATGACATAGCGTTCATATCTTTTTAAATAAACGCGCGAGAAACGTGACGGCAATGTTTACGCGTCGACAGATAGATGGCGCAGCTAGCCCAACGCGACATGGTTGTCAGTCTGTCCTTAGTGTCGAGTAAGGCAGATGATTTCAATTTTGCTCTCTCAATTATTTATTTGCATTGTGATATTAGTGCTGATAACGCAAATCAGGTAAGGTTTTCTTTTTGTCTAAGTATTTTTATACGTGGTAGCATTGTTTAAGGCCAGATATATGGAAATTAAATTAAATTAACCTCAACGGTTTTGGTTTAAAAGTTTGTTGTATTGAGGCCCACGCTGTGGGGTAAAATGACATAGTAGGAGCGGGTTAAAGATGACATAGTATGTCATCTTATCCTAAGTCTTTTTTTATGCACGATATGAATAGTTTAATTAATTTCAGCATGCCCGGAAACTACAAAAGAACATCTACACGGCATTCGTGGACGAAAGACGATATAGCTGCAGCTATAGAAGCCGTTAGGGAACAGAGGATCGGATGGCTTTGTGCATCCAAACGATTCAACGGTCCTCAAGCTACCCTACGTCGACACTTCCACAACATTCCTGTGAACTTGGGCCGCTACAAACCCACTTTCAGCTTGGACATGGAGAAGCAGTTGACCGACCACATTCTTCAAATGGAAGAGAGACTATTCGGTCTCACAACGACTGACGTTAGGAGTCTGGCGTATCAGCTTGCAGTTAAATCGGGAATACAACACAGATTTGACAACTCTACTAAATTGGCTGGCTGGGACTGGCTGAAGGGATTTATAGACCGTAATCCCAGTCTTTCGTTGAGGTCGCCTGAACCAACCTCTGCTGCGAGAGCGAAGGCTTTCAATAAACCTCAAGTGGCTAAGCTCTTTACCCTATTGGAGAAGATAGTGACTGAAGAAAAAATTCCTCCTCAGAAGATCTATAATATGGATGAATCTGGTTTAAACACTGTCCAGAAACCACCGAAAGTCTTTGCCCTCAAAGGAAGAAGTTGGCGCACTGACGAGCGCAGAGCGAGGTGAACACATCACTGTGGTAGTCTGTGCCAATGCCATTGGAAACTTGGTTAGTATTATTTATTTTACCTCCTATTAGGTCCGACCTACCTACCTATTTAAGACAAGTAGCCAAACATCAATTGTTTCTTATCTGCTTTCTTTTGTTGTAGATTCCGCCGGCCCTTATATTCCCAAGGAAAAATCATAAAGCGGAATACTTTGAAGGTGCACCTCCGGGCACTCTCGAGCTGTGCTACGAAAGTGGATACATGGTAGGCGAACTCTTCCTCAAATGGATGAAACATTTCGTCGATTCGGTAGGCAGCAATCCAATCAACAAAGTCCTTTTAATACTCGATGGGCACGCTAGCCATAAACATCTCGAATCACTAGAGTATGCAAAGACCAATGGCGTGATACTCCTGTGCTTGACACCGCACTGCACCCATAGGATGCAGCCATTGGACGTTTCATTCTTCGGCCCACTAGAAACGTATTACGACAACGAATTGGCCACCTGGCTGAGAAACCATCCGGGCAGAACGGTGGGATTGTACCAGGTATCTGCCATATTCGGAAGAGGTTATGGAAATGCAGCATCAGTCCGCAACATAACAAGCGGATTTCAGAGCGCTGGAATATATCCACTTGATCCGAATATCTTTCCGAATCATTTGTTTTTACCTGCTGAAGTGACAAAAAATGACTTAGAAATGGAACGCGATACGTTTTCAGTTCTCCCCAGACAGCTTCTGCAGGATATCAACTATCCGCAAGGAGATGAACCGGATGGCAGTATCTTAGAACTTAATGAACATGATCCTCCTAGATCAAATGAGTCTGCACAATTAATAAGCAGCCCAGGACCACCAACGTTTTCTGAACCTGTTCCTGGAACCTCACGTTCAACATTGACACCTAGCACGGAGAATATTCTAAAAGTCCTCTCCCCTATGCCAAGATCTGTTTCCACAGGGAAGCCGAGAAACCTAAGAAAAAAAACCTCTGCATCTCAAATTCTCACCGCATCACCCTTCATGAACGAGGTCAAAGCCCAGGTGCAAAAGAAGAAGGACAAAGAAAATAAAAGAAATATGCGAGCTCGTACTCAAATAAAAAAAAAGATCTTCAGTGATGAAGAAGAAGAGGAACCAATCACCCAAGATGATGAGGCTGATAATGACGACGCAGCGTGTATATACTGTAATGACATGTATAGCAAGTCAAAACCTGGAGAACACTGGCTACGTTGTCAATTGTGCTGCCTGTGGTGTCATGCATTGTGTGCAGGTGCTACGCCAAGGGCCAAACATTATATTTGTGAGCTATGTGCATAGGGTTGTTAGAACATACTTGTATGTCATCTTAGACGGAAATATGTCATCTTAGCTATGTCAGAATTTGAGTATTTTAATTTTTTTTTTTACATAATGTGTGTTATTAGAATATAAAACGTATGTGAATGTGATTCATAAATAAACGGTCAACGTGATTACGTTGAATTTAATTTCCCAAAACATTCAGGTTTTCAGGTAATCACCCCCAAAAAAAGTATGTCATCTTGAGCACATCTCCCCTACTTGATACTGGCATATAATGAAAATTGTTCTCAGTTATGTTATACGTTTGTATACGTCATTTAGGCTTCTCCACGTAAGTCAGAAAGACGTCGTATGCCCAGTGAGATGTATAAGGACGTAGGAGAGAGTTTTCACCCCCTTCTTCGTAGCTCAGACACCCGCTGATAGTTACATACATAAATATATAGATTACGGAAAATATATATGCCTAAAACTGACTGTCCTACGGGGTGTAGGTATATTTTACTCCTCCACTCTACTCTACTGAGGGATGCTAAGGCTGTGTTCGTTTTTGATACAAGTAAATAATACATAAATAGATATATATATATATATATATAGGTAATACTAGGTATTTGAGTGTTGTGACGGATTAAAGCTATGAAAAATGGGGATACTGGTAGTCGTCCCTGTTATTTACGATATGATTATTACCCCTACTGACATACTTATTAGCCAAGGATTATTACCCTAAAATGAAGATCCTGAAACACAGTTAAATAAAATTACCTGGGCCTGTGATTTGTAGCCGCCGTTTCTTGAGTCAGTACCTGTAATTTACATGTGCATGGGGTGTCACCAGAGTCGGTCATGGGCAGAAATAGCCGCGCGGCGTCGTGAGTCTCCTCGCCGGGGTCGAGTCGGGTCAGCTGTTCGGGCATTGCGGGGCGCGGAGTTACGGGGAAGCTCTTGGATGGGAGCGCCCCCCCTCCCCCCCCCCCCCCCCCAGATTGTAAATTAGTCATGTGACGTGTCTTTAGTATCGTAATTTAACGGGGAATTGAGTGGTGGGGATTATGATTCTTGGATTTGGATTTAAGAGGGGTTAAGTGCGTCCTCCAACCATCCCCTGTAGACGCCCATCGCCAACACTAATGCCGGAACTTGTGTGGTGCATTTTGCACAATGGTGATACTGGAATCGATGAGTCGTTCCGAAGTATAATATGGATGTGGTTCAGCGACTCGATCCGAAACATACCGCTTGGGTGATGTATGGATATCTTGGTCGACTAACCCTGCTGCGTGTGATGAGGAGAAAAACTTGGTGCCAACCATCTCGACCCGACAGGGTGCGATCTGGGTTTAGAGCTTGCAAGTACCTTCGGTGATGAATCTGCTGCTGGAGGGGGTTCAATCGGTCGATTCGCCCCAAGACCTTACTCGATGTTAGGAATTGACGGATAGTCGCTAGTCACCATAGAATGCCTGCCTGCTTTGAGGTCGAGGTACAGTGAGAGCTTCTAGGGCTCCGGACTCATACACCGACCTGTTCACGCCTGTTGGCGATAGTCGAGGGTGTACTCGGCCGAAGGGACATTGGGCGTAGAATTTGAGTTCGTTTGTGTTGTAACATTGTGTAAGTTCTTAGTTCGATCCGTCGCGACGCTTGTCAGCTGATAAGCGTGAGAGTTTACTTGCAGTATAAACACCTTGGGTATACTATGTTGACATACCTTAGCAAATTTCAGTTCGTCTGGATCAGTTATCGATTACCGATAAAATTCTAAATTGCACCCTTGGAATTATATTTGATTTTATTGGACTGTGGATCGATGAGGTAGGAATTGATTTTACGTTAATAAGTTCCATTTATGGCATATTCTAAAGGAATTAGGAGGAGTATGTTTGGGAGGAATTTATAAGGATTATTCCCTATGATTATGTCTGCGGAAATTGTCACTGTCCCTGTCAGAATATTGGTACATGTAAAATGAATCACGTAGAGTATTGTGGCCGCGCGCGCAGTCTATATCAGTGAAGGGTCAATATTTTATTAGACTCGTGGTGTCAGGTCTGCATTCTGGTCCATTCGTAATTCGTCACATAAGTACGTAATTGTAAGGTTGGTATGAAGGTTCTGAAATGTATCGTTCGTCGTAGTGTTCATAGCCACTTACCCCTTCCTCAAGATTGTACTTCCTGTATAATGGTGTGTAGCTGCCATCCCCGAATGTCTCGCCAGGATATGTGCTGTGCAGGTGCTGTGTGGCCTCGTTCGAATTGTCGTATATCGCCCCCATGTGGTAACAACCCTTGGCCAATATCTACTCCCCGCCCGTTGATCTAAGCATCTATATCATTTTATTAAGCTATATTTACATGAATATTATCCCCTTAATTTCCCTTATTTCAATTCGAGGAATCCGTATAGATGTTTATTTTAATTTTTCGAATTATTTGGGACCTCGTTTAATTGTTTTCGTATTACGTATGCTACACTGCAATTATTTATTCCCTTTTGATTTATCTACATAGACTGTTTAATTATTTGATAATAATATGCTACACGGTAAATATTTATCTTAGGGTCTTATTTGAATATACTATTTAATTATTTTGCACTACAAGAAGGTTATCCTGTAAGTATTTATTTTTTTGGATTTATTTGATTAGACTCGTTTGATAAGTTGGTTCGATCACGTCACTTTGTTAATTTTCTCCTTATTGATTAATCCCGCTGTCAAGAGATAATTTTTAATATACTGCCCGAGAGGAGAGGACCCCCCCTTTTCAGTCGTTTCCGATATTTAAATCCTTTATTTTATAGACAAGAAGATTTTACTATTTAATTTATTTTTCGAATTTATTCTGAGTAAGTTGTCTTAAGTGATTTACTTTGTATTTTTGTCCACTGTATAATTCCCACACTGAGTCTATTTCAAACACACTGTCTTGAGCAGAGCAAGTTCCGCTCGAAGCTGAGTCTAATTTTGAAGTCCTCTTCAGGCCGAGTCTCGAATTCCAGTCCCCTTCTCTCCCGTCGTCATCCCTCAGGAAACCTCCCAGGAGTTCCCCCACCAATGTCTCCGCCCCAGCGACAAGCACACACCCCCTGACGTTTACTGCATTTTCACCTTTCGGTCCCCTAAATATTTCTTAAAGTCGTTAGTTTTATTGGTTTCGTAGCCAATTTGGAACTTTTAATATTTATTGCCGTTGTTTTGTATCAATCCGAGTTTCTCAAACTACGGTATTTTAATCTTGGTTATCTATTTGTATTCCTAGATTGAGTGAAATTTTGGGTTTCTCTATCTATCCCCACGCCCAATTATAGCATATAATACCCTGCTTGCCGGGCCTGTTTTAGGGTATTCCGTTATGGCATGGTTATGACTCATATTTTTAGACATTTTGATAATTTCGTAGGTGTTTGGCCACTTCGTGGTTCATATTATTGTTTTATGTTGTTTTCGCTCTTATAACTTAACTACCAGCGATCGAATTGGGTATGGTAGGTTTCGTGTGTGTTCGCGGATCCGATAATATAGTTAGTTTAGTCCCGGCGTTCTCTGACGTAGATTACTGTCGTCCGGGATTTAGTCTATTTTTAGATACTTGTTATCATTCCAGTGCGTGCTGTTGCCAAAATTCCCCAAATAAGTATACTTTCTTTGTTCAGCTATATTATACCGTCTATAACTTTATTAATAGCCGCATTCTTCAAATGAATCAACATGTAGTACGTTGCCCTCGACGCGGTACGTCTGTTTTGTCAAATCAATCTCACATGGGTTTTACTTAAGTATGGTCCATGCGTGTGATCGTAATAATTTTACAATTTATATTAAATAGGATTTTAGTGGGCCCCAGTCCGCGCCTTGTGTTGATAATGCTAACTCTCAAAGTCCGTCCCTGTCGGATTCCCTAGTCGCGCCCTTCCCGTTTCCATCTATCCGACTTGCTGCCAATGTGATTCTTTCTCGGCGTCGATAGGTCTGCCGGTTGCAGGTATCGATCGCTTATTGGCTAAATCCCCTAGGCCCGCCCCGCGTTTTTCAATATGAACCTGCATGAAACGGTATTGCCAAATGTTCCCGGCCGGTGTCGATTTTCATCCCTCATTTTTCTTCTGTATTTTATGTATTTTCACCAGTTTCCAAGCCCATACCCCTTAGATTCGTGTTTCTCATGCACGCCCTGGTTTCTGCATACGCATCCTTACACTATACGCTCTGTGATTACTGTAATTAACACGTTCAAAGTGCCCATTCAGCCCCCCAATTTATATACGCGCAGCGGCCAAGTTATTTCATACGTGCCGTACTTTCTCGTCACTTTCTTAGGATTATTCGTGGCTAATCTGGGCCACTTCCCGGTTGAGGTTTAATGGAGCATATCTTTGGCTCTGATGCATAACTTTTGCACTTAAATTCGCCGCGCTTGATAATAATTTGCCATCGGAATATTATTTTCCCGGTATTGGCCAAAATTTCATTTCCTCCGATTGGTCTCACCTAAATTAATGGTCTTTCTGAGTGTTCCATTTCTCAGTAGTGATAGATTCCAGTTTTCTCAAACTTCGCATAATTTTCAACCCCTAGTTGCAAGGTTGCTAGTTCACTAAGGCCTTTGAGTATAATGATTCACCCCTCCTTATAGCTACCCCCTATAGGTGGACGCTCCAGTACATATCTTCCCCTTCCCTCAGGTTGATTCCACCCCGCTCCCTTCTGTCGCTTCGTTAGCCCCCAAGGTAGTGATTTTCCTCACATGTTCCGTAGTCAGTTGATTAGATTTCCTTGCAGTGGGTCCGGGTCATCACAGTCGCCCGGAAAGGGGGGGGGGAATATCGACGCGTCTCCCCAAGTCAGAGATTTTCACCCCCATTTCCTTTGGTCTTTCTTCAAACCGTAGCCTGCGCCCCTTCCTAATCCCATTTATCCTCTTCCCCATCGATAGATCCTAATCCGCCTCAGTCAGGTCCATAGGGTAGGCCGTACTGTGGAGTGGGCACGCCCTTGTCATAACCGAGCTTGAAAAGAATACTACATTGGTTTACTCCGATTATGTTTTCATTAGTATTAATGACACTTAGAGATAACTTCGTTTATACATTGACTGACAAAATAGTAATTATATTGGTAGAAGCGGCCCCATAGACAAACCCAAAACGGTCCTACGGCGTGGCAACACCCAAAATAGATTATTCCTACCAACCTCCACTACCATGTGTGAGGCCACGTCTTAGGGTCTCCTCCGCTGCAACACGTGACGGGCAACCAAACCTATCCCCGTCTCCGCTAGCCTTAATACAGTTTTTTTTTTTTGCAAATCTAGCTAAATAATGTGACCTTAGCCTATTTAAATCCTATTGCCCAAATGGCTAACATTGTATGTTCTATATTACGTTTGCTCAATACTTATCCTAACATAGTCAAATCAAAGTTAATGGTGCGTAACGAAGCCCATGATCTTACCTTAATTACACTCTACTGCTAAAATGGCTAACATTGAAAGTTCTATGTTACGCGCGCTTGATACTTATTCTAACATAAAGTCAAGTTAAATTCAATGCTTATTCGACATAAAGTTAACGGCGCGTAACGATGCTCATGATCCTATTCTAAGTACACTCTAATGCCCAAATGGCTAACATTGAAGGTTCTATATTACACTTGTTCGATACTTGTCCTAACATAAAGTTAAATTAAATTCAATACTTATTCAACATAAAGTTACACTAAATTCAATACTTATTCAATATAAAGTTACATTAAATTCAATACTCATTCAATATAAAGTTACATTAAATTCAATACTCATTCAATATAAAGTTAAAGGCGCGCAGCGATGCTCATGATCCTATTCTAATTACACTCTACTGCCCTAGTGGCTATGGTTGTGTGGCGGAGCCCATGCACGGGTGGCCCGCCGCCGGTTCCCCGTCTTGGAAGGCCTGTCTCATTGGGTCGTCCTAAGGGAAATATCGCCCCAGGTTGACGGCATTGTAGTTCCCCCTGACCCTCTTTGTTTTAGGGTGTATCAGGGTGTACGTGTTGGGGTAGGGAGCTGCCCCGATGATGTACGGACCTTCGAAAAGTCTGGAGAATTTGGATGTCTCTCCCCTCCCTTTATTGGATTTGGGTATGGTGGTCAGCTTCACCCAATCCCCTATATGGTAGGTGACCAATCGATGCGACTTATCGAAGGTACGTTTCCTGTTTGTCGCCTGCTTGTCGAGGTTTATTTTCGCCGCCCTCCGGATGTCCTCCAAGGTGCGTGGTTCGTCTAGCGTCTGGAGTGACATCACATTGTCCAGATTATGTGTGGTGCTCTGCCCCCACACGACTTCGTTAGGTGTAAAACCGGTGCTGCAGTGGACGGATTCGTTATAACACCTTTCTATCTGTCCCAAAAGTAAGGGCCATCTTCTGTGGTTGTCGTCACAGTACGCTCTGTAGAACCGTCCCAGCTCTTTGTTCACTCTCTCGGTGATGTTGGCGCGTGGGTTTCTTACCGAGGTATGTCGGATCTGGATCCCTGCCTCCTTCATTACCCCCTCCCACTCGCGAGACGTGAACTGGCTGCCCCTATCTGAAATAACTACTCCTGGTTTTATTAACTTCGCGTACTCGAGCAGTTTTTTCGCCGCTGCCTTCCCTGTAGCTCGCCTCATGGCATGCAATCTGATGAGCTTACTGAAGGCATCTTGAATGACGAAGACATAAGATGACCCTCCCCGACCAGCTGGTAGGGGTCCATAAAAGTCAACCATTACCCTCTCTCCAACGCCACTGGTCACAACGGGGTTACTTTCTCCCACTGCAGGTCTCGTCTCTGCTTTCGACATCTGGCAAGTGTGGCACTTCCGTAAGATGCCCTGTACTGTGGCTCTCATCTTGGGCCAGTAAACTCTTTTCTTTAGTGCCGCCACCACCTTGTAAATGCCGAAGTGACCCAACTCTTCGTGGAAGTATCCCACTACATCCGCCACTAGCCCTGCTGGTAGTGCCAGTAGCGAATTATCACCCCCGTGGCCTCGGTAGTATAGGATACCATTAATGTAGTGGTACCGCTTATAGAGCCGTTCCACCAAGGGTTCTGAGTTGTCAGATGGCCTGCCTGCTAGTCTAGCCTGCACCCGCTTCAAGAAGTCGTCGTTTTGCTGCTCTTGTTTGATGTTCCTCAAGTTCTTCATCAGCTCTCGGTTTCCCTTCACCGTGAAGAGTGCCACTTCTGGGTGTAATACCCTGTCACCGAGTTGCTGAGACGCGCCCACGGAATATCTGGACAGTATGTCAGCACCCTGATTATCTCGACCCCTGACATATTCGATGGTATGGTCGAACTGGTCCAAGAACAGGATCCACCTCGTGACCTTGGCGCTATATAACCTCCATGTTTTTAAGAATGTGAGTGACTGGTGTTCGGTCCTGATAATTAATCTCACGCCCCTTACAAACGTCTCGAATTTCTTTAGACAATATAGTATGGCATATAGCTCTTTTTCGGAGGTGGTCCACCGCATTTCAGCTGTGTTGAGGCCCTTACTACAAAACCCCACCACATGGTGCTCTCCGTCCTCATCCAGTTGGTACAACTCCCCGCCCAACGCATAACCGGAGGCGTCGCACTGCAGATAATACTGCTTGTTAGGGTCTGGGTGGGCCAGTAGCACTGCTTTTAAAAATAACTCCTTTATTTTTGTGAACAGGCGTTCTTGCTCGCTGCCCCACGTCCACTTAGTGTTCTTTTGTAGTAAGGTGCACAATGGTTTGGTCGCTTCCCCGTAACGGGCTATGAATCTCCTGTAAAAATTGCAGAGCCCCAGGAAAGCCCTGAGTTGTTTTGGTTTTTTCGGGGCCGGGAAATCCTGGATTGCTGACACTTTATCCTCAGACATAGTAATCCCCTCCACAGATATATCGAAGCCAAGTAACTTTACCTTAGTCTTTATGAAATGACACTTAGTTAGAGAGCAGGTTAGGCCTGCCCTCTGCAAACGGTGTAAAACCTGACATAACCGTTCCATGTGTTCTGCCAAGTCGCCCGACGTGTATACCGCCAGGTCGTCCAGATAGTTAATGCAGAACCCCCTTATCTCTGGCCCTAGAATCTTGTCCATAGCTCGTGAGAAGCTCCCTACAGATGTTTTAAGCCCTTGTGGCAACACCTTATAGACGAACCCCTTCCCGTTATACGTGAACCCTGTATATTTCACGCTGTCCGGGTGGAGGGGTATCTGGAAGTACGCGTTGTTCAAATCTAGTACAGTAATGAACTTAACCCCATAAAATTGTTGGATGATGTCGGAGATTACGGGAGGTGTCTCTATCTCTCCGACCATTTTACTGTTTAGTTCCCTTGCGTCTAATAGAATGCGTACTGTCCCGTCTTTCTTTAAGGTTACCGTGATGGGGCTAGAGTAGTTGGTGGATCTACGCTCGATGAGCCCTTGTTCCAACATCTCATCTAACTTGGCAGTGACCTTTTCCCTGTATGCAAGTGGGATGGGGTAGGCCCTCATGCAAAAAGGTTTGTCCTCAGTCAACCTAATTTCGTGCTCGTATAAGTGGGTGCGTCCCGGTCTCTCGCTGAAGACCGGCCTGTATCTTTCCAGCACCTCAACGAGAGCAGCCTTCTGACATTCTTGTAAGTCGAGGCTACTCACATACTCAGGTATGGTCGGTGTTGTTAGTTGTGGTCTCGACGTGGTGACCATATGGCACGCCACCGCTGTGTTACTGCCGAGCTCCGGTCGTGGTTCTTCCTGCCGTTGTACTGTTGACTCGTCGAACGATATGGCCAGTTTCTTCGACCTAAGTGCCAATATCCTCCCAGGCTTCCCCCCAGTATATACAATAGCCTGGTGATTCTCCAGGAAATCATACCCCAGGATGATAGGCCTAATTAAGTCGTCGACTATCAAAAATGGCGTATTAATTACCTCCCCGCCAAACATTAACGGCAGGAGGACCATCCTCGTCACCCGCTTGGACTTGGACCCCATGGCACCTTTCAAATGTATAGTACTGATCGGCATCAGTGGGTACTTCGTCCCTATCGACTCTAACTCCTGCCAGAACTCGTTGGAGATGCAAGTTACTTGGCTCCCTGTATCAATCAAACACTGTACCTCGTGTTTCCCGATGGTAGCCGTCACCTCCGGCAGATTAGGTAAGCCGCATCCGTCCGCATCCTCCTTATAACTACCCTCTTCAAATATGTTGAAGTTCGCCCCTGGATGGTTTGGTTTACTCGCTGTCCTTTCGTGCCCCGCCATCGTGCGCAGTGAAGGGTTTTCTGCCAAGGCGGCGAAACGTGTCACTAGGTGCTCCCCCAGTGCTACGGCCTCCGTTGTTGAGCATGAGACATAGCCTAACCCCGCATATTTATCTTTTCTCAGTTTGGTCGTAATCGGTGCCTTCCTCCCTTGGGAGTGCTTACCTAATCCCTTTCCCGGTTCCCATCCGAGTCTCAGCATCTGTTGAAGTGCTGGCCCCGCACCGTGGCCGACGCATGCATTTTTATTAGGTACCTTTGGTGGTGGTGGTGAGCTCGCTTCAGCTGCCAGCACGAATCCAATTCCCCTGTTCCCTCGCGGCGTCATTCTCCCACCGATGCCCCGGCGACATCCTCTCACGCCCCGCATGGCTCCGCCCACAACCCCGTTTTTCCTAATTTCTAAACATTTTTTTCTAGAACTAATGCCAGCTGGTGTTGCTATTAGGTCCGGCGCTGGTCCTTTGCCGTTCCTAATTAGTTTTCCGGGCGCATGACGCGGGTGAACCCCTCTAAATCCTCCGCGGTCGCCTCCAAATTGTTCACGCGTCCCCTTCCCTCTAGGTGCCCCTTGTGTTGGCGCTTGCTCGGTGGGTCTCGCTGGTCCCTGGCCGGACGGCCATGGGTTCGTAGTGGCTCTGCCACCGTCCTCCTTCTGTCAGCGTCCCCGATGACATACCCGTCGTGGTTCTTCAGGAACACGGCTGCTTTCCCCACAGTTTGATCCTCCATCGCAATCCATTGGGTTTGTACAGCTTCCGGTAGTTGGCGCATGATGATGTTTATTAAGTGCCTCTCGGGTATCGGGTTCGTGAGGCCCCTAGCAAGTTCCAATTTTCGGGAGAAGTACTCCAGCTTTGTCGCTCCTGAACTCTTCTCCCAGAGACCCGCGTTGATCTCTGCCCTCACCTGGTCTTGCCTCACCAGGTTCCAATATATGTCGAGGAATTCCCTCTCGAAATCCTCGATTCCCGCCCACTTGTCTCTAAAGATCTCCATGACGGAGCGCACCGGCGGTGACAGACATTCCATAGCCACTTCCACCTCATCCTCCTGGGTCCTTAGCTTGCGGACGTATGCCTTGAGCTGGCGCATAAACTGCACCGGACTCTCCTTGTCCCCGCCGCGGAATGTTGGTGGCTTGGGCTTATCCAGGTACGTAGTAGTGCCGCCCTGGCTGGCCGACGACCGCCCTGCTGAGTTCTGAGATTCGTCCCGCTTAGTTCCTACTGTCCCGCTGGGCGTGATGCTCCGCGAGTTACTGGTCGAACTCCTGTTATGATCAATTATAGGCACCAATGTCTTCTGTAGCCCGAGGACGATCGCTTTGGATAACGCTTGCGTATCTACATCCGCCCTCTTGTAGTGTCTCCTTTTAGCTGCTTCTCCCTTATTGATGCTGTTCGTCCCGGATGATGACATGGTGTTGCTTGCGTAGTTTCCGTTTCTTTGACGTGCACCTCCCCTGTTGTCTCGTGATGTAGACTGTCCCTTTCTCCTGTGTCACTTTCTAGAACTTTCACACTGCACTGTAGCTTCTTCACTTTCACTTTAATAATCACTATTATTCGACTTAATTTGTTGAAATCACGCGAATTTGTATGTTGTCTTTGTACCTTTGTATATTGTCCTTTGTATATTACCTTTGTATATTACCTTTGTATTTTGCTTTGTAAGATTTTGTATTTTTGTTATTTTACAATAGAATTTTCTGTCTATATGGAAACATCGAACTTGTTTATAATAGGCTTGGGGTCCTCCCCTCGTATTGGTTTAATATTCTTGTCATCGTATGGGTGTATTTTATGTTTGTGCGTGCGTGATAATGATGTGTGGTTAGTAATAATTGATATGGCATATCAATATTTTCGAGTACTACCCCCCTACGAATTACTGCAAGCCTCTACCACGCACAAATATTTGGGGTTTGACGGAATTTGAAAGCTATTTCAACGTCCTTTTTTTCTGATAAGGGCTTTATTAGGGTGTGTGTGTGCGTTCACATGGTTGTTCCCTGTGCTTTGACAAAAAATTTCGTACTTTGTAATGACGGGTGAGGGCGGGGACGAGGAAAGGCTGGTGTTTCGACACCACAGGAAAACGCTTTGAAAGGGGAGACGTAATAGTAATTATTTGTAATTGTAAATATATATATATTTTTTTTTTTTTAATATATGCAATTTTGGAGAGAAACCTGAATGCAATTTTTTTTCCAACTTGGTACTGAAGAGGTTATAAACAAGACCTAGTATAATTCCTGGCGACTGGTATGTTGCTAAGTTTTTTTTTCTTTGACAATAATTTCTAAGGAGCCTGAATTCCCCCCTGTGTTAAACCAATATTCAGTTGGCGGTTATTTAAACATCGCAGCGTCATCTCACCTATGGCGTCTTTGTTTGTCAGCGAGCTATAATTAGGTCTCCAGTTCGTTCGTGATGTCGTTATAATGTGCTTGAGCATTAACATTTTACTTATCGTACCCAGAGTTGTATTTCATGCGACGAACTTGTTTATCTCGGCTAGTGTTACACTCCGGCCCAGTGTTGTTTTTCCAGTTACGCGGGCGCGTGACAAAGATTATTCGGGGTTTCCCCTTTCAATATTTGTCCTCGTGAACGCGCGTGGCCCGACTCGTCTGGCAGTTGTCAGTTGACCTTTCGGCCAGGCGAGCGGCAGCGCAGCAGCCGTACTTCAGACACCTTATCCTTTCGACGGTGATGACTGCAGCCGTTCACAATTAATTTCGGCTGTTACGCCACCTTCGGATGGGTGACTGTCAATGTCAACGGATTCTCCGACTGTCACCACCATCGGACTCTTCCTCTTGGAGGCCGCTTGCGGATATAAGGTAGCTCTCTCTTGGCTGCGGCGTACACAACCGATGGTAATTGGTTTCGATTGTGTCGCTCGCGGTCGAGAAGGTGGTTGCCACTACATACGAGTCTTCTTCTTCGGGCGCTGCGTGTGGACCCAAGGCATTATTCCTCTAGTAGCCCTGTACACAATTGCTAATGTGTTATTGCACTTGTGACAGTCGCTATTATAGGAATGGTCGTCAGGGACTTCGACCACAACCATCGCTGGGTGTCGTCTCGTGATCAAGTCATCTACTACAAAGTGCACGAGGTAAGCGTCCATTATTTTGGCTCACATGCGTGCATCCGTATGTTTGAATTTGGTTGTACCTGTGGGGGTCAAGACGGTGGGCGTTGATATTCACTGGTCCTTGCCTACATGAAGCGCGCAAAATCTCAACAATAACTTGTCAAGTTTCACCTATGCAATGGTTCAGCAGCTTTGGTGATATTTAATAGCAAGGTTGCCGGCCCGCTGTATAAGGTGGCTTGGGGCCTGCAGCTGCATCGCCGCTACAGGGTGTGCAGACTTCTCAATAACACTGTACCAAGTCGTATCTACTTGAGATTCATCCAGTCGCTTTGTTGGTATACGATAGTCAAAGCACCTGGTTGACCTCAGAAGATGACTTGCTTGTCGACGAGCACTGATACAGCACTCAGCCGCTTCCCGAGATCATCTATCTTCCCGCCGTGATCTGATATTATAATCCTAACGGTAATTTCATAACTTCATAATCTTTCTGCAAATAGCTAGCCGGTAGCGGACGTTTGTCTCATAATATTTAGGTGTAAATTGTTCTTAATTAATTCCTTCCTTGTACAATTATCCAAATCTTTGTACTGTGTTGTCTTTTGTTGTACTTATTATGGTGATATCATTGTGGTATATTTTTGTTTTTGTTGGACCTGTGGTCTTAGTTTAAGTCATAACACTTCCATTGTTTATTTAAACGTAACGGTGGTTAAGCATTAATGTACTGTTGGTATTTGACGGTTATGATTCTATTTTTAGTCTAATGGCGTTCCTGTCTTTTTTTTTGTATTAAATTGACGGCGTCTACTAGCTATGATTGAATAAGGTCTTACAGCAATCGAGTGGGTTGGTCAGGCGGGAGGGGTATAAATGTCTATTGTTTAATGTGACCTATAAAATTTGAATGTAGCTAGTGTGGATTAAGTACGAATTGAACCGGTCACAGCAAGATTGGCATGCCTTGGTTATTATTCTGTAGTTATCATTTAAAACGGGAATAATTACTCATACTGTTTAATCTTAACGTACTAACATTATATTAGGATTTCAAGCTATAAGCCGGCAGGGTTTCCTATAATAATGGCTAATGAATTTATTCTATTCAAATCAAAATCGTTCCATTGTTAATTGATCTGACAATGTATGATGTTATGTATATAAACGATCCTTTTCCTATCTTTAATTTTCTTATGTCTCGTCTGATCCCAGTAGAAATTATATGGGCTAGGATTTATGGAAATCTAAGATTGTATATTCTTATAAGGGAGTGTGGCTAGAATGTCAAACCTTTCTATTGTTATAGTTTGACTTGTTTTTGTGTCAGTGTTGTAGCTCACTAATTCTTTTATTTAGCGTCTTTTTATGTAGAGGACTTTCTTTACTTTAAGTGGCGTGATCTCATGATATAAATCACCTTTACCTGCAATAGGTTTATCTTAGTGAATAAATGTTATAATTTAGGTGGTGCAATGCCTAAGCCATTTGCATAGTTACAAATGTTAGGTTGGTTATAAGATATAGGTTCCCTTGTTCATAGACAATCGTTAATGGAGGATTCTTTCCGTGCTACCTCTCCGTTACATATCCCATGACCGAGTCACATTTTAGGGATAGCTTCTCCAATTTTGTTCGCTGGCCATAATACCTCTAACTGCTTACAGAGCGTATATGATTGACAAGATTGGGTTTAAAGCCAGGTCGATTGTGTTGATGCGACCCAATTAAGTATCGAAAGATACCAGATTGGTGGCATTCACAACCGTGGATAACCTAAGGACGACGAGTTTAGTTCAGTTTGGTACGCACGTTCACGCATGGTAATCATCAAGCGGAGAGGTAACCTTACGCGATTAGGAAAATTCAAAATTAACTTTTCTACCAATCTTGAAAAATCCAAGGAGATATTCTTTATTCAAAAGCTTCAATGTACGTGAAACAATTGTCTACTTCCCTCAGGTCCCATTGTTGACGCTAGAAGTTGGGTTGATTTGCGATCACAATATTGACATCCTAAAGCACCTTTAAAATTTGGTTGAGTTCTATAGTAGGTGGGTTTTCAAAATATAAAAATGGACTCGAAGAGCTACTTTCCTTGGCAAATTGGAGGATATACGAGGGTGATATTTTAGAAAAGGTGTGATAAAGTGCTCTAATGGGATGTTTGCATAAGTTTTGCCAACCGATATACAAAACATGCACAAAACCAAGCGCACACAGAATATAATTAAAACTGCAATCAGACGAAGACTATAAAATAAAGCTACAACCGCTATAATTAGAGACATCCACAGGACATTCCCATCCCGACCCACATGACACACCCACTAATTATTGGTATTTATATGATTTTAATTTAACCAATTATGACTCCTAATTGTCTTCCCTTAATTATAAACCTTTAAAGTGGTCTAATTTTGAACCCTTACTTTCACCTTTAACTTTTAACATGATAGAGTTATGTGGTTTAATTACTTAATTTTGAGTGCCCAGGTGCTGACACTTGTCAATGTCTGGGTTAAATCGGAAAAATTCTCGCCCCTTCCTTCGGATAGGTTTGACACAACCCGTTTAAGAATTACCATAAAGGTTTCCGAATTTTTCCCATTTATTTTCTGTAAAATTTCGTTTGTAAATGTAACTAGAATTTTTACTACCAATTTTTCCCAATATGTGTACCTCCCCTTTCTTCTTTTCTATAAGCTGAATGAATGCAAATTCGCTTTAAATCAGCACCTACTCGGTACTAAGCGAGATATAATATAATTTTATGCCAGCGACATTACCCATTTTCGCCCATTGACCATAATCTCTGTGGCCTGAGTGCGGCCCTGTCTTTCACTCAGCCTGCGCCTAGATTTTCCCTGACGTCGTATAATGGCAATATACTTATTCTGACGCCCTATATCGTGAGGCTTATTACGCGCATGCTATGGTCAAATGATTATATCGGCTTCATATATCAACAGTCGAGTAAGTCGCTTATATTATCGTGGTGTTGTTTATCCAATACAACATCCTCCAGGCGCTCACTCCTCCAATTACACCGGCCAACCGCAGTGTCATTACGAAGTGCCTTTTGCGCACTTTGACTCGCCGAATATCGACAGTGGTTAATCAGAGTGATAGTGCCTCGGACGCCCACTCGTGGGGCTGAATTTGTGGACGTCCTTCTTGTTTCGGTCGTTTAACACGTGATCCTTAATACTTGGGCGGATATCGTGTTTATCGACCGAGGCAGGCGGTACGCGACATCACCAGCATCTCCTTCGCTCACGGTGCCCACGTAAAACTTCACCTTACAGTGACCGGTTAATCATCTAGGGTCAGTCGGCGATTTGGCCAATATTTTTTTTCCATTTGGCAAGTCATCGATTACTCTTTATGACTGATCTGCACCCATCTGAGTGATCAACGTGTCAATCCTCCGTTGGGAAGATCAGGTCATCCGCTTATAAGGTAAGTTAAATGATATACTCTTTCATATCTCATAACAACAACCACCTATTTGATGGTTTTCTATTTTTTTTTATATTGTTATAATTAGGGTGATATGCTTTCGACCCCTAAATTTCATTGTTGTGTGACATACTAACACCCACCCCTCGCCTTGTTTGTGAATTAGATATTTTAAATGAAATATGTCCCTAGCTACTTGCCGGGGGACCTCGTAGTGTCATGACTGGTGACCTTGGATTTTTTTCCTAAAGGTTTTATTATTTTTTTGTAAGTTTAATTTTTCCTTTCACCGGGTTAATTCCCTATCTATAGGAAGGCTCGATACATACTTATCATGTTCTGAGCTGAATGCATATACATGTGAAGGAGCCGTAATGTTATTTTGTTTTGTTTAATAATACACGGTTGATTGCGCGAAATCGCGACGCGGTAATTCTGCCGCTTGTATTGAGCTAAGACAGAATCTACGTTCCCATCATCAATGTAATTACGCGGTATTAATACAACAAAGGGATATTTCCCTTCATTACAGCCGACCATGGGTGAACGGCCGGGCGAAGGGTGCCGTGGTCCGCGATGGATTCGGTAAGCACCGTTTTATCGCTTCGTAAAGAGCTATGTAAGTGACATCGAGTTCCTAACCGATCAAGAGACCGGAGCAATACGGTCACGTCTGGAAGTAAGGGAGCGAGTGTGGGCTCGCCGGGTAATACTCCTGGTTATCCGCGGTTGGCGTTGGTCCCTTACGGATGTGACGTAACTAGATGGTGGGCTGTTTAGCCTCAAGTCTGCCACGCTCACCCCAGGGAATAAAATGACTAACCGTCAAAACTTCCTGTGGTGGCGGGTCCGCTCATAGTAATCGACAATACAGTATGACATTACTTTATTCGTCTTTGGTTGTTTGGTTGTACTTACTAATATAACTACCGACTACTCAGCCCATTTTGAGATCGGCAAAGGTTGCCATGGTCCGCGGTGAACTCGGTGTGCATCGTTGCTTCCTTTATGTGAAGGTGGGGTTACGCAAGGGACCTCGAACCCACAACCAACCCGGGGCGGAGCAATATGGCCACTACGGGAAGTGGAGGCGCGAGTGTCGGTTCGCTAAGTATTTATACCTAGTTACCTCGTGGATAATGTCAGCCCCCGCGCGCTTATGGCGTCACTTGGCGGGGTACTTCCCTTAACCAAGATCTCAGGTTTGCTCCTCACGGGAGATGGAATGCTTGCAATTTCGTTAAAAATCCCTGGGGTGAAAGGTCCCCCTCCTTTATTTTTTGCAGTTATAATTTCCTAGCGGGCCCCAAGTTTCCCAAGGTTCTATCATTTTTGTTCTATCCGGTCCTACCTAGCATTATGATGTTATTATTTTTCTTTTATAATTATATATTATTCAGTCCTAAAATAATAATAATAATATTACACTAATTTAGTACATTTCTTTATTATAAAATAAAAGTTTCCTTTTTCTTCAAGTTAATCAGGCCAATTGTTACATAGGTTGTATTACTTATTTTAATTACTCTGACTTGCCTAGGTACGGGACCGTTTTAGTCCTAATTAGTTGGGCAATGAACGCCAGTTACATCCCGGCGTTCACCTTTCTGAGTTACTTATAACATTGATAACAATGGGCTAAATGTACAAAATGGAATGAATAACGTATTAAGCCATAAATCCTTTAACACAATTCCAAGTTTCCTAAGTTTCCAAAGTTCCTAAAGTTTCTAAATCTTATTAATTTCTTCAAAGTGTTTATTATTTATTTGTAATACTGGTTTTAATTGATCACACCGACCCACAGGAGCGCACTATCAGTGTCCCCTTGGTAAGCGAGGCGCTCCTCAAAAATTAAAACTCCCCGGGATGCCGGGCATGCCCTTCATATAGTCATTATCCATCCGACATGTCCTTGAAATCCTACCGGTACGCTGATTTCATTTAGCCTGTCGTATATCGACTTTACTTTCGCGTTCGATGTTTCTTAGTAACTCTATTTTTTGGACCTTTGTATTAATATAATTTTGGCGGGCTGAGCTGTCGTTGTACGATATCCGGACGTAATTTATTGCCTACATACCGGGTCGGCCGTTCGACCGCTGACCCAACCTTTTTTCCGAGTCGTCGGTCAGTCTAAAAGCCCCCTTTTTTTTCGGCACCCCGGCTTCCTGCATTCGTCCACTGTTGGGACATACGGCGACCACATGTCATGATGATTTTCTCAGAAATGCATTTCTGCCGGCCGCGCCCGCCTATTCAAAGCAACGGTCAGTTAGTTGCTTTTCCAGCGTCGCGTCGCTTAGGCCCTTGCTTTGGCAGATGCATCGTTCCTTCTCCGCCTTAATATCTAGTCTAATTCAGGAGTGATGTTCTTAATTGTTGTTTAAATGTGTATTTAATGGTTCAGCCACGGAGCTCCCAAGCGGTGATAATCAAATTATCATATTGATACTAGTTCGTCTCACCATACTAATCTTCGTCGCGTCGCGGGTTTTGGCGGGGTTTTTTTTCTCTAGTGATTTGTGATCGTGATGTGGTTTGTGATTTTCTAGTGATTGTTGTTTTAGAGTTTAAGTGGAAGTGATTGATAGTGTTTTAGTACACATGATCTGCGTGCTTGTTGCATAAAAGGCTCTAGGAGTCTTTACCTCATCAGTCGGTGAGTTTTTTTTCCAATTTTGCATTTATTTGACTTTTCCTATCTAACCGAGAATTTTCAGCAGCTTTAAATTATTTATGGAATTTACAAATATCTATGTATGTTTTCTTCAGGCTTCAATGTGTTTGCGCGCCACCGGCCTCTGACGGTGGTGTCGCGAAGCTCCTCGCTACCGTTTAACGCTAGCGGTTCGGTTTTCTGCTAAGGTCTCGGCCGAGTTTGTTCAGTGCCGCTGGGGGGGGCGCTGAGGTCGATTTATTCGTGTACCAACGTCCTCTAGTGGCGACGCCGCGCGGCTTCTCGTTTTCTCTCTAACGCAAGCGGTTCGGTTCTTCGCTAAGGTACTGTCCAAGTTTGCTGCAGTGCCGCTAGAGTGCGCTAGAGTCGTTTTGTTTATTATTTTTTTTTATTTTATCTACTGTACTCTAGATTCCTGTTATGAGTATATCTCTATAATATACTATCTTTCCTGTTATACTGTCACCCTTTACTAATACTATTATCACTATATATATATTTTTATTTTTTTATCTTTGGATACCTAGTGTATGCTCTTAGGGTTTTTGTGTTTCTCCTTTTTTTTTGTAGAAGTATATTTTAATATACTATGATGCTATACATCGTGTTTTTCTAAATATACTTAATATACTATATTACTATACAATTTTGTAAGCGCTGTTAATATACTATAATACTATATCTCCCCTTTTTGTAGCCGTAAGATTTTTTTTTCTTTTTAGGTACAACATTTTTTTTTGTACCAATTATATTTTTTTGTAAGGGTTATTTTTCTAAAAGTTTTGATTTAGACGTCAACTGGGTGGCTAGGACCTTACTATATCAGTCGTAATGACATTCGAGTCTAAACTTTGCTTATTTTAGGAGAGTCTTTATCTATTTTTGTTATGGTTTGGTTTTGGCCTTACTTGTTTACTTATTGGTTAGAATCGTTATGTCAACTGCATGTTTGGTTCAATTCCGGTCGGCGGCTTTAATTGAGAAGCCGCAATTTGTCCTTGTCGTTCTAATTGGCTCCCCTTTTTTTTTTCCCGGTAACAAAATTGTACCAAAATTTTCAAAAAATTCAAAATTCAAAATTTTTATAAATTTTTTTTCTCTTTATTTTTATTTTTATGTTCGGCTTGCGATCTGTCTAGTGGTTTTAGGACTCTACTACGTTGTGTCGTTTTTTTATTTATTTAAGTAACAGATATTTTTTTGTATAAAATTTTTTCTAAAATTTAATTTTTTATTTTTTTATTTTCTTTTTTTTTTTTTATAAACCGTAGTAACCACAGGTTCAAAATCCTGGTCAGGGGCATCATTTGAGATGTATAAGGACGTAGGAGAGAGTTTTCACCCCCTTCTTCGTAGCTCAGACACCCGCTGATAGTTACATACATAAATATATAGATTACGGAAAATATATATGCCTAAAACTGACTGTCCTACGGGGTGTAGGTATATTTTACTCCTCCACTCTACTCTACTGAGGGATGCTAAGGCTGTGTTCGTTTTTGATACAAGTAAATAATACATAAATAGATATATATATATATATATATATAGGTAATACTAGGTATTTGAGTGTTGTGACGGATTAAAGCTATGAAAAATGGGGATACTGGTAGTCGTCCCTGTTATTTACGATATGATTATTACCCCTACTGACATACTTATTAGCCAAGGATTATTACCCTAAAATGAAGATCCTGAAACACAGTTAAATAAAATTACCTGGGCCTGTGATTTGTAGCCGCCGTTTCTTGAGTCAGTACCTGTAATTTACATGTGCATGGGGTGTCACCAGAGTCGGTCATGGGCAGAAATAGCCGCGCGGCGTCGTGAGTCTCCTCGCCGGGGTCGAGTCGGGTCAGCTGTTCGGGCATTGCGGGGCGCGGAGTTACGGGGAAGCTCTTGGATGGGAGCGCCCCCCCTCCCCCCCCCCCAGATTGTAAATTAGTCATGTGACGTGTCTTTAGTATCGTAATTTAACGGGGAATTGAGTGGTGGGGATTATGATTCTTGGATTTGGATTTAAGAGGGGTTAAGTGCGTCCTCCAACCATCCCCTGTAGACGCCCATCGCCAACACTAATGCCGGAACTTGTGTGGTGCATTTTGCACAATGGTGATACTGGAATCGATGACTCGTTCCGAAGTATAATATGGATGTGGTTCAGCGACTCGATCCGAAACATACCGCTTGGGTGATGTATGGATATCTTGGTCGACTAACCCTGCTGCGTGTGATGAGGAGAAAAACTTGGTGCCAACCATCTCGACCCGACAGGGTGCGATCTGGGTTTAGAGCTTGCAAGTACCTTCGGTGATGAATCTGCTGCTGGAGGGGGTTCAATCGGTCGATTCGCCCCAAGACCTTACTCGATGTTAGGAATTGACGGATAGTCGCTAGTCACCATAGAATGCCTGCCTGCTTTGAGGTCGAGGTACAGTGAGAGCTTCTAGGGCTCCGGACTCATACACCGACCTGTTCACGCCTGTTGGCGATAGTCGAGGGTGTACTCGGCCGAAGGGACATTGGGCGTAGAATTTGAGTTCGTTTGTGTTGTAACATTGTGTAAGTTCTTAGTTCGATCCGTCGCGACGCTTGTCAGCTGATAAGCGTGAGAGTTTACTTGCAGTATAAACACCTTGGGTATACTATGTTGACATACCTTAGCAAATTTCAGTTCGTCTGGATCAGTTATCGATTACCGATAAAATTCTAAATTGCACCCTTGGAATTATATTTGATTTTATTGGACTGTGGATCGATGAGGTAGGAATTGATTTTACGTTAATAAGTTCCATTTATGGCATATTCTAAAGGAATTAGGAGGAGTATGTTTGGGAGGAATTTATAAGGATTATTCCCTATGATTATGTCTGCGGAAATTGTCACTGTCCCTGTCAGAATATTGGTACATGTAAAATGAATCACGTAGAGTATTGTGGCCGCGCGCGCAGTCTATATCAGTGAAGGGTCAATATTTTATTAGACTCGTGGTGTCAGGTCTGCATTCTGGTCCATTCGTAATTCGTCACATAAGTACGTAATTGTAAGGTTGGTATGAAGGTTCTGAAATGTATCGTTCGTCGTAGTGTTCATAGCCACTTACCCCTTCCTCAAGATTGTACTTCCTGTATAATGGTGTGTAGCTGCCATCCCCGAATGTCTCGCCAGGATATGTGCTGTGCAGGTGCTGTGTGGCCTCGTTCGAATTGTCGTATATCGCCCCCATGTGGTAACAACCCTTGGCCAATATCTACTCCCCGCCCGTTGATCTAAGCATCTATATCACTTTATTAAGCTATATTTACATGAATATTATCCCCTTAATTTCCCTTATTTCAATTCGAGGAATCCGTATAGATGTTTATTTTAATTTTTCGAATTATTTGGGACCTCGTTTAATTGTTTTCGTATTACGTATGCTACACTGCAATTATTTATTCCCTTTTGATTTATCTACATAGACTGTTTAATATTTGATAATAATATGCTACACGGTAAATATTTATCTTAGGGTCTTATTTGAATATACTATTTAATTATTTTGCACTACAAGAAGGTTATCCTGTAAGTATTTATTTTTTTGGATTTATTTGATTAGACTCGTTTGATAAGTTGGTTCGATCACGTCACTTTGTTAATTTTCTCCTTATTGATTAATCCCGCTGTCAAGAGATAATTTTTAATATACTGCCCGAGAGGAGAGGACCCCCCCTTTTCAGTCGTTTCCGATATTTAAATCCTTTATTTTATAGACAAGAAGATTTTACTATTTAATTTATTTTTCGAATTTATTCTGAGTAAGTTGTCTTAAGTGATTTACTTTGTATTTTTGTCCACTGTATAATTCCCACACTGAGTCTATTTCAAACACACTGTCTTGAGCAGAGCAAGTTCCGCTCGAAGCTGAGTCTAATTTTGAAGTCCTCTTCAGGCCGAGTCTCGAATTCCAGTCCCCTTCTCTCCCGTCGTCATCCCTCAGGAAACCTCCCAGGAGTTCCCCCACCAATGTCTCCGCCCCAGCGACAAGCACACACCCCCTGACGTTTACTGCATTTTCACCTTTCGGTCCCCTAAATATTTCTTAAAGTCGTTAGTTTTAATGGTTTCGTAGCCAATTTGGAACTTTTAATATTTATTGCCGTTGTTTTGTATCAATCCGAGTTTCTCAAACTACGGTATTTTAATCTTGGTTATCTATTTGTATTCCTAGATTGAGTGAAATTTTGGGTTTCTCTATCTATCCCCACGCCCAATTATAGCATATAATACCCTGCTTGCCGGGCCTGTTTTAGGGTATTCCGTTATGGCATGGTTATGACTCATATTTTTAGACATTTTGATAATTTCGTAGGTGTTTGGCCACTTCGTGGTTCATATTATTGTTTTATGTTGTTTTCGCTCTTATAACTTAACTACCAGCGATCGAATTGGGTATGGTAGGTTTCGTGTGTGTTCGCGGATCCGATAATATAGTTAGTTTAGTCCCGGCGTTCTCTGACGTAGATTACTGTCGTCCGGGATTTAGTCTATTTTTAGATACTTGTTATCATTCCAGTGCGTGCTGTTGCCAAAATTCCCCAAATAAGTATACTTTCTTTGTTCAGCTATATTATACCGTCTATAACTTTATTAATAGCCGCATTCTTCAAATGAATCAACATGTAGTACGTTGCCCTCGACGCGGTACGTCTGTTTTGTCAAATCAATCTCACATGGGTTTTACTTAAGTATGGTCCATGCGTGTGATCGTAATAATTTTACAATTTATATTAAATAGGATTTTAGTGGGCCCCAGTCCGCGCCTTGTGTTGATAATGCTAACTCTCAAAGTCCGTCCCTGTCGGATTCCCTAGTCGCGCCCTTCCCGTTTCCATCTATCCGACTTGCTGCCAATGTGATTCTTTCTCGGCGTCGATAGGTCTGCCGGTTGCAGGTATCGATCGCTTATTGGCTAAATCCCCTAGGCCCGCCCCGCGTTTTTCAATATGAACCTGCATGAAACGGTATTGCCAAATGTTCCCGGCCGGTGTCGATTTTCATCCCTCATTTTTCTTCTGTATTTTATGTATTTTCACCAGTTTCCAAGCCCATACCCCTTAGATTCGTGTTTCTCATGCACGCCCTGGTTTCTGCATACGCATCCTTACACTATACGCTCTGTGATTACTGTAATTAACACGTTCAAAGTGCCCATTCAGCCCCCCAATTTATATACGCGCAGCGGCCAAGTTATTTCATACGTGCCGTACTTTCTCGTCACTTTCTTAGGATTATTCGTGGCTAATCTGGGCCACTTCCCGGTTGAGGTTTAATGGAGCATATCTTTGGCTCTGATGCATAACTTTTGCACTTAAATTCGCCGCGCTTGATAATAATTTGCCATCGGAATATTATTTTCCCGGTATTGGCCAAAATTTCATTTCCTCCGATTGGTCTCACCTAAATTAATGGTCTTTCTGAGTGTTCCATTTCTCAGTAGTGATAGATTCCAGTTTTCTCAAACTTCGCATAATTTTCAACCCCTAGTTGCAAGGTTGCTAGTTCACTAAGGCCTTTGAGTATAATGATTCACCCCTCCTTATAGCTACCCCCTATAGGTGGACGCTCCAGTACATATCTTCCCCTTCCCTCAGGTTGATTCCACCCCGCTCCCTTCTGTCGCTTCGTTAGCCCCCAAGGTAGTGATTTTCCTCACATGTTCCGTAGTCAGTTGATTAGATTTCCTTGCAGTGGGTCCGGGTCATCACACCAGATATAGGCTATATGCGACCTATTTGCATATGCGTTGAGCATGGTCATGTGAATAAGGGATTTCCATTGTTTGTTTGAAATAAATAAGTGTTATGAGATCAAGCATAAACAAAATGTGGACTTTCAGTTTTGTTTTGAACTTCTCCTTTACATTCGGGGTTGTATTTCCAGTAGCAGTAGTTCAATAAGTCGGCGTACAGCAGCCATATGATGTACGGTATCATGATGTAGCTTGCTATGACGTTGACCTGATGGAAGATGATTACGCAGGCGAGAACCAAAACTGCCACCAGCGACAGTTCGATGAAAGACTGAAAATAAACGGAAAATTATGTTATTACGGTTAAATAAGTTACATATATATAGAGAGAGAAGGAGTAGAGGGGCTGTGAGGGAGGGGGGGGGGGTAGCGTTCAAATTACGTCACGCAAAACCAGACATTTTGCATAAGCAAGATCATATTTTAGTAAATCGCATGCCTTACGTATGGATCATAAGTATGCATTAAGGCGACATGAGACCTAAGAAAAATATGTGAAATGTACCCGTCAATGTAAAATATGTACCCGCCAAGAAATAGGCGGGGTCACAGCTGTAGGGTTTGGCCAATAAAAATGCAGCGTTGATATAGCGTCATGATAAAGAGTCGACGTGCGTACGCGCCGGCGAGCGGGCGGGAATTAAACAGTCGATCGCAGCGACTTGGACGAGCGAAAATGACGAACAAATAATTTATTTTGTCAAAAATCATGAAGGCTTATACATTATTAAATCAAAAGAGTATAGACATGCCCAGTTAAACCAAAATATGTGGCACAATATCGGAATAACACTTCAAAAATCACGTGTGTACTAAAATTAGAATTTATAGTCGGAAAAACAAAACAGTTCCACTTTAAAAATAATACAATTGTTGATTAAATATATTATAATACAGCTGCGCCCCGCGGTTTTACCCGCGTGGTGATGGAAAATTGTGATAATGATGATAGAAAACTATATATTTTTATAAATTATAGCCTATGTGTTATTCTGATGTGTAAGCTATATTATTGTAAAGTTTCATCAAAATCCATTCAGTAGTTAGACATTCAAGAGTAATAAACATCCATACATACAAACTTTCGCGTTTATATAGTAGTAGGATATTAAAATATAAAATTTGAAATGCACCCTCAGTAACACAATTTTTAAACATCACTTTCTTCCCCAAACGTTTTTTTTTTCATCTTCCGACTCTTCATCTTCCAAATATACTATTATTAATGTCTATATCGTCCATTTCGCACTGCTGCACGACACACCACTCGAGTGAGTACTGAGTGACTACGGTTGACGGACTACTATTGAATACGGTCGCACCACTTCTAGGAAACCACAGCTTTGGTCAACCGAGACGGGCGTCCTATCACGGCTGCCATATCACGGCCGCTAGATAACGGCACCGCTTTTCTAAGAAACCAAAGCTTTAGACATCGGTGCGTTGCCCATTCATTTCATATCAGACTGAGCCCCAGAGAAGCGTGGCCGGTTTTAGCTAATGCCCTATATAATTAATGTTACTGTGAAAATAAAGATCGGTTTCATTGGTCGACGGGTAGAAAAATGATGAAATTTGAATTACTAACCAGAAGCAGTCTATGCGTGAGGAAGAATAAAGGCATCCACAACCAATTCAGCAGCAGTTGAGTAAAAAACAGGAGCAGTGGAATTAACGCAATACCTGAAATGAAAAATAAAATTTACTTAATGGATATTTTGCCATAAATTGCGATTCGTGCGATTTAAACCCTCAAATGAATGGCGATTAGCTCGGGTTGCCTACGGCAAAATGTATATAAATTTATACATATTTACATTTACATTTACATTTACATAGAGCGGGGTTTACTATAGAGCTATAGCATTACTATAGAGCGGATTACTATAAAGCGGCGCATATTTACATTTATATTTACATTTATATAAATTTATATACATTTTGTATACATTTTGCCAAGGCATCCCTTAAGGGACGCCTCACATTTGGAAGGTCGATGATTAAGTAACAAAGAATAAGGCTAGAAGATTACTGGTTTCCACATATTAAAACATTATTATTAACGCATTTTTGACTTATTTAGGAAGTACCTACTACAAATTACATTTTTGTTTTGTTTTTTATTTTTATTTATTAGGTACATACACATTCGTAGGTACAAATAGAGTTGTCAACTACAACGGGGGAACCCGTCACCTCAGGAAGTTTTAACGATTGGTCGTTCTGTCTCCCGTGAAGTGAGCGCAGAAGACTTGGACAAAACAGTCCACCGTCAATCTCAGCCACATGCACGTAAGAGGCCTACGCCTTATCCGCGAGATAGACAGGAGTGTTACCCTGGTTGTTACCTCTCGATTGGTTCCGAGTTCGAGGTCGCTTGCGCGTTCCTCTCCCTTACGAAGCGGTGAAACGGTGTGTACCGAATCTATCGCGTACCACTGCATCCTTTGCCCGGCTGTTCACCCAGGATCGGGTAGCCGATGGTCGTTTCAAGAGCAGTCGCCGTAAGGTCAGCGACCACCCCCGCTCTGTAGTAAACAGTACTGCTTCCAGACTCCCCCAACTGTTAGTCAGAGTGCACAGTCGATTGGCTTACGCCGCACGGTGCGCAGACCGTCCAGGAGCGCCAGAAGGTCGATTCCTAAGGGAAACTAGCGCTAAGGCCAGAGTCCTACCCAGACTTACACTTCATGCGTGGAGGCCGCCGGATGGATGTTGACCCGTGAATGTGACCAACCCTGAACAGAATGGGTCTTCGTGGCCAACTCAGCAAGGGCCCGTTAGCTCCCAATCATAGTACCAATCATAAATCTACAAAGTAAGTTTAAATACAAAAACTATTATCATAAAAAATAATATAATTAGCAATTCATATAACTACGTAAATGCCATAATTAATAGGTAGCATAAATAATAATGCAAAATGAAATTGCTTTAGTAATGAATAAAACTAGCAATTAACCTAATAATCAGAATTCCACTCTTAAATTTACAATTTACATTAAAATGTAAGGTTAGTATGTCATAATAATAAATGAAAATAGCAATAATAGAATAATAGTAGCTCTAATCGTAAAATGATATATAAATCCGAAAGCAGAAGTATAATATGATTTCAAAATCTATATAATATATATATATATATATATATATATATATATATATATATATATATATATATATATATATATATATATATATATATATATATATATATATATATATATATATATATATATATATATATATATATATATATATATATATATATATATATATATATATATATATATATATATATATATATATATATATATATATATATATATATATATATATATATATGATAAGGTTTGTAAAGAAATCCGTTTTTAGGATGATGTTTTTATTTAAAATAAAATTAGTAAAAGCTACTTAAAAAGTAGCGAAGGAAATCCCAGCTTGTATTGGGAAATGCTATATATATATATATATATATATATATATATATATATATATATATATATATATATATATATATATATATATATATATATATATATATATATATATATATATATATATATATATATATATATATATATATATATATATATATATATATATATATATATATATATATATATATATATATATATATATATATATATATATATATATATATATATATATATATATATATATATACATATATACATATATATATATATATATATATATATATATATATATATATATATATATATATATATATATATATATATATATATATATATATATATATATATATATATATATATATATATATAAATGAATGTTTGGCTGTGTGTCCGCTATGGACTACTAAATCGCTCGACCGATTTCGATGAAATTTTGAGGGAAACTTTAGATTAGTTCGGAGATGGTTCCTGTGAAGTTTGGTGCCGATCAGACCTAAGGAAAATTTTTAGTGTCCTCAATAAAACCAAAACTCTGTTTTTTATTTTTTAAAGCGGCGAATTTGAATTTCGATTGCGACGTCGAAGACAGCAGTGAGTTCTGCTTTTTTTTATAGTCGAATGAATTTTAAAGCGGCGAATTTGAATTTCGAATGCGACCGATTTGGCGCAGGGTACAGCTAGTAGTGAATAAAAATAGTCATTAAAATAATTATTATTCCAATCATAAATTTACAATACAAATTGAAAAGAAAGATTAGGATATTATATTAGTGAATATAAATAGCAATAATACTCGCCCCAAGCGTAAAAATACAATATATATTATAAATCAAGAATTATTTGTCACAATAATGAACCAAAATCGCAGTTAACATACAAATAGTTTTGATAATAGTGAATAACAATAGCAATATAATGCCTGGAAGCTTTATAGTCTAGTAAAATCTGTAGAAAAACGAACTTTTAGAAAACGCCGGTTGCCAAAGCAAAATCCTGACCGTAAGTGAGATATCCAAGATAGCGGGAAACCCGAAATCGGCGCTGTAAAGCCCCCATTTAACATAGAAACGCGTTTAAAATGTCTAGATGTATGCTTTGAGCATGGGGAATTTAAAAATACACTGATAAAATATTGGTCCGGTATTTCAAGATGGCGGCCAATATGGCGCCAGCACCATATTGCCCTATTTTGTCGCGCACTCACTACTAGGTTTGGGTTATCTCCGCCCTCCAGTCTGGTCGCAGGTTCGAAGTCGTCTGCGAAGCCTCTGCCTGATGTTAGCGGTCTACCTGAATTAGCTTTCCAAATAGGGGCGGGGCAGTTTTTTGTAGCGCGTGTGAGAACTTCATTCTCACAAAGATACTTTAAATACTTAGCTCCAAGGCTCTATAATAATATACAAATTACGATACAAAATTTAGTTAACATGGTAGCATTTAGAAAAGCAATAAAAAAGTGCTCGATTGTTAAAGGACCACTCTATGACAAAACGGAATTTCACAGAATTTTTGATTAGGTAAAATTAATAAATAAAAAGCAAATACTTAGAATTTTCTTTTATTTATAAATATAATAGACGTATATGTGAGGTTTAAGACTAGAGGTATTTCAATTTAGTTTATTTGTGTACATTTTGTGTATATTAGTATTTTATATTAATATGTATATTTATTTTAAATATGTATTTATTGTATTTATGTATTACTATATATTGGTGTTGGGTTTAATAATAATTTCTTACTACTATTTTTTTTGTATGTTGGTACAACTCTTTGTGCTTGTGTATTTGTATTATGCAAGAATGAATGTTTTGAACTTTATACCAATAATAATTATATAACCGAACGTCATACATGTCAGCTCGCAATATGCTAAGTCAAATATCAGCATCCCTAGATACGGGCGTTCTTGCTCAGTTAGGTATGCGATGAGCCAACGGCTATGGGTTCAACTTGTTTTTCCTGCACGTTTTATTGTACTGTATACCGAATATCATAGCCAGTCGTCTGTAAATCATGTTGTTTAAAATAAATAAATAAATAAAAAATAAATAAATATAATTTGAGCGGTCTCCAGTGAGTTTATTTAAGCCCACCCTGAGGCTTTATACGATCAGAGACTCATCTCTGCCGCGATAGATTGATTTTACGTACGATCGTAGTACGATTGCGTTTTTTCTACGCTGATATTTTACAAATTATCTAGATATTTAAAAATGTTACTCTTTCAGGAATACTTTGATACAATATAAGTTCTATAATGTTAATTTTAATTTTCTCGCTACGATTTGCAATTGATAATTAATTATACAGATTTGTGCAATTTCGCCGTCTTTTCACTACCTAATCTAAATATATATATACAAAACATACAATAATAAACATAACAAACAAACCTATATACGTCACATTGGCTTAGGTGGCGAATGGTTTCGTACTGCTTGGGGCTCAAGATCCCCCGCTGGCGTCGATTGGCGTCGCCGAACGGTGCGCAAACCGTCCAGTAGCGCCGGTATGCAATCCCACCAGGGGAAACCGGTCTACCAGCTTGTGAGGCCTAAGACACGAGAGTCTTAGTCGGGGTAGCCTTCCGCACGAGGAGGCTTCTGAATAGGAGCTGAATCGTGATTTGAGCCGATCCGAGATCAAAATGGATCTTGTGGCCCTAGCTGCACGAAACCGTTTGCTACCCGTTGTAGTTAACAGTTTGTAGTTGACAGCTCTAGTTGATGTTAGCGGTAATTCGGATTTAATTTATCGCGGACCCTGGCGCCCTTTGTCCGTCTTTTACACGGGATCGGGTGGCTAACGGATCAGTTTCAATAATAGCTCACATCAGGTTGACAACCACCCCCGCGTCTTAGGAAACGTATAAAACTATTTCCGGACCCCCTCCCCCCCCCCCCCCCCTTTCCCCCGCTATTCACCTGAGTTAATAAACTTTATTTTATTATTTGGCAAGCATTTTGTTGATTTATGATGACGACAATGGAAAATTTACACTTTTAGTTATAGCTAGGCGGTTTTGTTTGATGACTCAGCGAAGCCTTATTTAGAGGATTCGCCAATGAATTTTCGAGCAGTAAAAATGGTAAAATTTCCATTGTTTGAGTGTTTTCTAGATACGAATGGCTAGAATCTATACACGCATCGCCTAGGTACTATTTACCCCGTAACAAGTACTTTTTCGAAGACTTTGATGTGTATTTTATTTTATATTTTGTTTGAAATTCGATAAGACCATATTTTATTTCGATAAATATTTGTATAGAATCCAATAATTTTACAGCAATGTCTTATTTGTTTACTTATTGATCCATTTAAGGAATTGTAATCATATTTTCGTAGTCATGATAATGTTTAATTGGTTTCATGTCGTTTTTCAATTATTAGTTTTACTTTATCTTAAAGCAGTATTCGAGTAAACCTATAGGTATGATTTTACTTCAGTGCGGACGTCTCATGCGATCCAGGTAGGTTAGGTCTTGTAGTTTTAAATCTGTAAATATGATTTTGAAAAATAAAGGATTTGATTTGAAATAGGTACCTACCTACTTTTATATAGACAGGAAGTAAGGAATTAATTCCGTTTCCAAAGGGAATGGAAAATACAGAATTTAGTTTCCCTTTATTATTGGGCAGTAAAGAAAAAAAATGGAGAGATACTGACTCGGTATATAACTAGGCAAGGATTTAAAGTTTCAAAATTAACATTTTAAGTAAATTAGAAAAACCAAAAATCGAAACAACAATGTTTTATAAAAGACTAGCTGACCCGTGCCCACTTCGTTAGGCGGTAAAACTTTTACAAACTTTGTGATGAAATTATGAGGGTGGTTCGGTTAATACTGAGTGCTATGTTTTATTTCTTGACTGCCATAAGAAGGGTTATATTTTTACTGCATATGTATTCTTTAACCATTTATGCAGTAAAAGGGAAATTATATGCAGTAAAAGGGAAAAGTCTTTTGTTTTAAACACTTGAGACGATAAATTTACTTATTTTGATAAGAATTCATAATTGTTGATAATATGACCAATAAACATGACCTAACGATTTAAATTATTTTTTTAATATAAAAAACTACTTTCTGTGACTTAAATATATAAGTTAGACATATGCTGTCGCTGACTTTTTTGTAGGCATTATCAACCTCTACAACTTTTCTCTAGAATACAATCATATATCTTTCATCGTTAAGGCAGCGTTCGTAAGAAACATTTTCATTCGACCGTTTTTTCCTACTTTTCAAATCCGATTACCGCGAAAAAGTCTTTTCATTTTTCGGATATAGGCTATGACGCTCACAAATAACGTCGATTTTTATTGGTAAAAGGATTTTCAAAATCGGTTTAGTAGATCCAGAGATTACTCCCTACAACCTCACAAACTCACAAACTTTACCTCTTTATATTATTAGTATAGATAAAATGCAAGCTTATTGCCTACAGACAATATTCTAGACCTAACCTGTACTGATTTGCGAAAATTGTTTGAAAATAGCTACTAACTTATATAATCTCATATTTATAAAATATCTTTCAAAATATCGCATATAGCTTAAAAATGTAGTTTAAATTTTAAAAATCCTGTACTGATGTTTTCATTTATAATCCTTTTATTAAATTGACCATAAAAAAAAGTTTTGGAACATTAAAATTGTCATTGTCATAATAAATTACATCGAATAATCATACTATCTAAGGCATTTCAGCCAGACGCATTAGTCTAATGACGTAAAATCTGATCTCTATAAATACATCGAAACAAAATATAATTATGATGAATATAAAATGTGAGACACTCACCGTTGAACCCTCCGCCATCCCTATGAACTAGGTATCCGGCGAATCCCATGGAAGTGAACAAAATCAGCCAGACAGGGCCCACGACCCAAAGAGGACACACGAAATCAGGCTTCACCAACTTGTCGAACCACGTGGGCTGGCCATCATTAGACTTGAGCTCCTTGGCGCATAGATAGCCGTTTATCCAAGGTCCCACGTTAGGAAACAAACACCACGCGACAATCTCGACCGTTTGCCACGAGATCATTTTGTAAAATAACGATGTTCACTTAATTGCATGCTTAGAAAGTCTATTAGATCAGTGGCTTTCAAACGGTGTGCCGCGAGTATCCTCCTGGTGTACGGCCAGGTTTTTGAGTTATTCTTTCTCATTGCAAAGATTGGAAATTGTTATTTTTAGATTCTAAACTTTTTGTGTTTTTTTTTTAATAACCATTTCCCGCGTTGAAAATAAATGAAAAGCTTTAAACAAGTTCTAGAAATTAGTTTCGCGTAGAGCTAATTTTTCGTGCATATCTATACTAATATTATAAAGAGTTAAAGTTTGTGACGTTGTAGGAAGTAATCTCTGGATCTACCGAACCGATTTTGAAAATTCTTTTACCAATAGAAAGCCACGTTATTTGTGAGTGTCATAGGCTATATATTAATCCGAAAAATGAAAAGACTTTTTCGTGGTAGTCGGATTTCCAAAGTAAGTCGGAAAAAACGGTCGAACGAAAATGTTTCTAACTAACGCTGCCTTAACGATGAGAGATATATGATTAAGTTCTAGAGAAACGTTGTAGAGTTTGATAATGCCTACAAAAAAGTCAGCGACAGTATATAGTATGTCTAACTTTTATATTAAAGTAACAAACAGTAGTATTTTATATAAAAAAAATATTTAAATCGTTAGGTCATGTTTGTTGGTCATATTATCAACAATTATGAATTATTATCAAAATAAATAAATTTCTCGTCTCAAGTGTTTAAAACAAAAGACTTTTCCCTTTCACTGCATAAATGGTTAGAGATAAGACACTCACAAATAAGACACTCACAAGAAGACACTCACAAATAACGGTAATATAGTCAAATTGGCATGCAAATACATACATACATATGCAGTAAAAGTAGGTAGGTATAACCGTTCTTTTGGCAGTCAGGAAATAAATCATAGCACCTCAGTACTAACCAAACTACACTCATAATTTCATCACAAGTAAAAAGTTTTACCGCCCAACGAAGTGGGCACGGGTCAGCTAGTCTTTAATAAAAGTAGTTTTTTTTATCGCCCGCGGCTCTCTACCCTTGCCCCAAACCCGCTTATGTGCCGGAGTGATTCGACACGACTAAAAGTGTGCCGTCACCAAGAAAAGGTTGACAACCACTGTTTAGATAAATCAATTTATTATTCATCAATCCTTGAAACGTCGCAGTGACGCACGGGGTTTAGTTTTATATAAGCAAAATGCTAATTATTCTAAAAAGACATATAACCTTTTTTATGTACCTATACCTTAATTCTCTTATGTTAAAAATTAATCTTAAGAATGATAATTTTATTTATGGACATTTATAAAAATTTGAGGGGCAGACGAGTTGAGTTGCTAGCTCATTTATATTAAACGAATATTAGGTTATTATTTATAGTCTTAATTTTCTCTTTTTCCATGGCTGTTTTCAGCATAGGCTTTCAAGGCCAATCAAGGCATCCGTGTATCGAATGTCAAGTCCATAAGTCCAATATTTCGAGATTGATATATTACTAGTGCGTTCCCTGATGGACCGATTTCAACTACAATCTTTTAAACTCTTGTCATGACCACATGATGCCTGCATAGCAAATTTCAGCTCAATCGGATTAAGCGTTTGGGCGCTATCGTGAAGGAATACATACATGCAGAGACATACGGACGGACAGACCGGCGGATGGATGGACGGACGGACCGACGGACGCATCTAGATGGATAAATAAATAAATAACCAATATTCATTTAAAAAACCATTTTATTACTTGAGCACCGAGGGCAACGGACTGAGTGCCGCAGGGCTCGCAGCACTGCGACGCCACCCTCAGAAAGCCAGGCCGGGCTTAAGTGAAGCCCCGCTCAAGGGCAATTGCCCAACGGACGATGTCACGGGCCTGAGACAAAGCCCATCGACTGACATAAAGAAGACGTAATCTTCTGCACTAGATGTTTATAAAGATAACACGCGCGAACGGTAAATTGAATTTTGTTTCAGCGAATATTGTTATAAGAACTCTATTTTCTAAAAAAACGTGCTTTTCAGCGCGAATATTTTTTTTCTAATAATTACTAATTACAAGTAAAGTACTACAAATGATTCCAGAAGCTAACGGAAAATCGGGTACTCAATGAAATATATATTTTTGAATAGCTTAGACCTTCAGGATAATGGTTGATTATGGGCAAAAATCGCTCAATAAATGTGAAGGGGGTCAAATCCCTCAATACATGGGAACGGGGTCAAATCGCTCTCATCAATTTTGTTTACACTAATAAACACTAAGTTACATCAATCGACCAGAAATGGTACTAATGTAAAAAGATCGTTCGAAAGAGTACATACAAATGAGTATAGAGGGCGTTAAATTTTATATAATCATTTGAGGGTTCAATCAAATGTCATTAAGATAATGAAAGATGCATTGCATCAATGTATCAAATATAAAGAAGATAATCAAAAAATATCAGCATGAAAAGGTGAATAATTAAATATACTTTGATTTCAATTGAACATAACAACAAAATAAGACTGATTTTATTAAATATCTGTAGTTAAAAAGGAGACAGTACTTTACTTTACTCGTCCTCTCTACCTTGTTAGAACTAAATACAATAGTTCACTTTTTGTAACAGCAGTCGTGTTTTTTATTATATTAATTATTGTTCTTATTTATTTTATATATCAGCATATGTGTCCACTCCATTGTGCATTGTGCAAAGAAACAAAAATCAAACATATATTTTTATCTATTTTTTTTTATATTTGTTAATTTGTAGATCTTGACCCTTAAATAAAAGTTTTAGAAGCGTTGAGCTC